>BEXV01000544.1:177227-193775 GCA_003118195.1 Hemicentrotus pulcherrimus | reverse complement strand
GGGGGGGGGGTTCTTTCTTTTCTTCTTCATCTTGATTTGCCTCATTCGTTTTTTTCTACATTTTCTTTTCCCGCTTATCTTCTTCTTCTTTTCCGGCTTATTTTCTTCTTCATCTTTTCCTCCTCCGCCTTCTCCTTATTTTCCTCCTCCTTCTTCTTCTTCCTCTTTCCTCCACCTTCTTCTTTTCTTTTCTTTCTCCCTCTTCTTCTTCTTCCTCCTCTTCTTCTTCTACCTCTCCTTCTTCTTCTTCTTCTTCTTCTTCTTCTTCTTCTTCAACCTCTTCTTCTTCTTCTTCTTCTTCTCCTTCTTTTTCTTCTTCTTTTTCTTCTTCTTCTTCTTTGACTTATTGTCGGCTTCCTCTACCCTCTGAAGTATTGTTTTTCTACGTTGGTGTATAATAGGGTAATTACCTCGCAAATCCCGACGAGAATGCTGCAATTATGAATTTCCTTCTCCAACTTATTTCTCTGTTACATTTCCTCTTTTTTGTCTCACCTGTTTTTTCTCCCCCGTCTTGTTATCCGTTTATTTTCTACTCTTAATTTCCTCACAGCTGGGCGTGTACAGATCAGTTATGAGACATTTACTGCCCTCAACGATCTGGGAGGGTACAAGGTTGTCAAGCGTGGAGAAATTGAGATCAAGGTAATTACAACATTTGAAAACGCAAACCTAAATTCAGTTGAAGGGTGAGTGTAAAAAGATTTGTTGCGGTTCGAGTCTCAGACTGAGAATCAAGTTTCAGGAAGAGGAATTCAAAAGACAATCCGCTTATCTGATTGGATATACCAACTCATGACTTCGGAAGCAAAATAGTTCGTCACTCCCAGAAAACCAGAAAAACCCAGAAAAACCCAGAAAACGCAGAATGTTCGGAAACTGATAGATTGAGGCCTATGGTTCATGTAAAAGTATTAATTGACAAGATTTATGAATTATGTTAATAAGAAGGTAACATTTGTCTCTTATTTATTCATGTTTCCATGTTTTACAGGGTAAAGGACTGTTGACAACTTACTGGTTGAACGGCAAGGATAACTTCGAACATTCTATGGTGTCACTTATCGAGCCATCGAGTCAGCTTGGTGACATGTCTCTTCATGAGCACAAATACGAGCACATGTACCAGCAGAAATATACCGGTCGTATCCAGATTAGACGGGCTGATCAGTCCGAAAACCTGAACGCTGGCTCGGTCTAAGCGGCCAAATCCGGTTTGGTCCGCTTTGGGATTGAGTACAACCGATCGATCCAATGATCCAATGTTGTGAAACATTCAGTGCATAAGGTCACTAGCGCATTTTTCTGTATCGAAAGTCCAATTTTGTATCGATATCACATGTCATGGTGCGCGTGACAAGTTCTTTCACTTGCGTCATTACATTCAAGTATATTCGTAAATGGACCGAACAGGTCAAGGCACAATCTCTAGCCACAGATGCGATCCCTTGGAGCAGCTTGGTTGCGATGGCACAGGCCGCCCCAGGCACAGGCTTTTTTTCCAAAATCGACCGTCGACGGTAACGTGTCGTCACCACACAATTTACATTAACAAAATATACGTCCATACATAACATTTTAATGCCTAGGTCACATTTGCCGCGGCGGCCGTGCAGTTTAAACGTCTACGACCAATAGCAATTATAGGACCGCCGCAGCATTCCTATACGTTCACATACGGTAGCGGTCACATATGTAAGGGCAGCCGCACGGCGTATTTCGTTTTTTTTTTGGGGGGGGGGGCATACGGCCGCCGTATCCTAGCCGTAGAGAAAATGTGACCTAGGCACTAGGGTCTTTTCATCAGTGTTCATGAATTATTTTGAATTTAACGATACGTTTGCGTAATTTGCGGTTACGTAGTGACAAAATGTCTCGTGTGCATCAGGGTATGGATAAACTGGCAGATTTGCATCACTGTGGTTCGTGAATAATAAGAAAGCAAAATTTATAAATTTAATCCGAATACACTGCAAAGTCACGGTCATGAAGTTTGAATGCATTTTGTTCTTGTTTTGTTTGCGTTTATAGTAAATCAACCAAGTATAAAGTCCAAATCGGGCAGTGGAGAACTTTGTTACGAAACTCTATTTTCAAATGTGTCTTTGATAATAGCACTTCTCCTGTAACAAGCTCTTATTTAATTTTCACGACTATCCAATTTGTATTATTTGATATACCTCTATGAGGACTAGGCTTGTTTTACATGTTAATCGCTGTGACACAATTGTGGAAATTCTATTCTTGAAAAAAAAAATCTTTATAAAGTCATATTGTAAACGTAGGTATCATTTTTGTGCAATATGTATATCGTCTTCTATGTATCCAGGAAGTCACGTTTTGCAAACAAACCTAACGACACAATGTAATGCTTCAATGTGATTGTTTTGCAAAATGCTGTTAGAAAACGTGGCCAATGTATGCTTTTATTAAACTAATTAATTTACATTTTACTCAATGTTGTTAGATATATGGTAGCAAATACCGTATCAAAATGGTTGAGTGGTGATTTGGATCAATCGTAACTCTTTATAAGCCCTGGGCCCGTCTTTATATAAAGAGTTACGATTGATCCAAAACAATCGTAAGTCCTCCAATCAATCGCAAGTTTGCAGTGTCCTATCTCTTGATATCAATTCTTTATAAGACGGGGCCCAGACTGTATCAAATAATATTTAGGAGAATTGAGGTCCCTCTTTATCACGACCCTATGTTTATCTCCGTGAGACTAACCAGAGAATTTCATCTAAATGTTTTTATTTACTTTCATAATGTATAACATCTTACATTTTATCTTCACGTTCGGAAGTGAGCCCTGTTTTTTCCTGATACAGGAGAAACGAAATACATTGTCAGTACGGAGAGGATTTCTTTTGATTTCCATTTTTTTTCTCATAGGTCCAATACATTTTTATGCTAAGAGTGCATTTTGCTTCATGTCTTTTTGCTAAGAAGTATCATTTATAAGCGTGAAATGATGGCTAAAACTAAATGAACACAGATGCTAACATTATTAAAGCATCCAGGAAAAGTTTGCTCTTTTGCTTGAGTATTAGTCGTCTTAAAAAATCATTTCTATTTGCACAAAATTGTAACAGCACAAGTTATGTAAACGTTGCAAGTGTTCAGCATTATTTTTTGTTTAATTTACGTCTGTAGACGTGTCTATATAACATGAATTACCTTCAAAAAAACCATTTATACTTGATCTGAAAGTGATTCATGTTGTATTATGTTTCACCGACGTAAGTAGCACTACAGGTACAAATTTGAATGAGATGAAAATCCTAAAAGGTAAAAACGTTTTAACAACAACACGAATACCTAAGTAGATGTAAATACTCTTCGGAATATCTTTATGTTTGTAAAAATCAAAGCAATTAAATTCTGTATAGTGTTTTTCCTCTTAACTTTATGTCAAATAATTTAATTGACTCATATGTATTTGCATAGTGCAATTTCCTGAACCCACTGGACGAGAATGCCTGGATTAGATCCAAATGCAATTTTCGGGAAGTATTTCGTCCGGTATTTTTTATAGATATAGTGGCTGCTATGACAGGCATGGGGTCATATACAGTGCGTCCCATAAAAAACAAAACCGAGAATTATCAATGTTTTATCATAACTTAGTCACATTTATAATTAATAAATGACACATATTTGGAAAGCTTAGATCCTCTACTTTCATTTGATGCACCTGATGCATATTTCACGCATTAGTGAGTTAAATGAATTTGAAGAGAGAAAGCCAAAAGTCATTTGGCGGACGATATCTGAATTTCAAAGAGAAAATCACATTTCTAGGAAGTTGAGTTTTTGCCCTTTCATATGACACCTCAATCACGAAAAATGAGCAAGGAATGACAGAGTTTTGTATGTTTAAAGTAGTGCTTGCATTTCCATAATTTTATCAAACGAATTCGTTTTCGAAAGAGGAGAATCTCAGCTTTCCAAATAAGTGTCATTCATCAATTATAATTGAGATTAAGTTACGATGAAACGTCGATAGTTCTCGATTTCGTTTTTTCTGGGGCGCACTGTATAGCAGGATATAACGTCCCAGAGAGCCAGTATAGGAACGGTTTTGACTCCAATATTAAGCATTCCGTATATCTTATATATACCGAATTCACGAATTCACAAAAAAAGACTACAAAAAATTCTTGTTTTATTATCCTTTTCTTAAGTAGAGATTAGTTTGAACATCACAGACAATCTGATATGCTGTCTGTTCATTTTCGCTGGGAAGTTGCCTGAATTTTACGATCATTCGGAAATTGCTCGCACAAAGAAACTTTTTTACACGTAAGCAAATCGGGATCTCAGCAAAATTTAACTATGCGGCCCGTTACCCGGATCAACGGGCATCTTTCTGTGCGGGTATGGCTAAAATCACGACTCCAATTTCGACCAGTCAGATCACTAGATTTATTCCACATTGTAATCTAAAGAGAGGTATATAATTTTTGTTATTCACCTAAAATTACCTTGATTTTTACAACATTTTCGTTGTAAATTTGTATAGCATCAGTCCATNTGTTTTTCGAATAATCAAATAAGTTTTGCTCAAAGCCACAAAAGCTGGAAAATATCGAAACCAGAAACGAGTATTTTTTGTTACCACTATTGAATCAGGCTTCTTCTGGCATCTACCGGATGAGCACAATTAGTCTAGTAGGTACATTGGTGATAAATTTGCTTTGCATTGTGTCTCGGAAACCCTTTACATTTGATAGTATTAAATGGTGATTCACTAGGGATATTAACATACATTTTGAATTAAAACAAAAGTGTCTCTTTATTGTGTTTTTTCTTTATTTACCTTAAAGGTAATACAAAGTTTTGGTATGGGGTCATGAATTTGGTTCAAATGAACATATTGGATGCATATGCGATCCTACAATATTCAGTGATTGTTGTCGCGGTTGAAATCGAGTCTAAAGTTATGAAATTGTAAATAATACACTCTTTATGTTGAATAGCTCCCTCTTAAGGTCAAGATTTTAATAAGCTACACAACAATGTTTCTTGACTAAAATCGACTGATTAGCTACTCCCATTTGGAAATTATATTTTACAACTACATATTCTGAGATTTTCATGGTCGCAGCTACCATTGTACGGCCGTAGGCGCTATTTGAAATTCATCAAAATTTACGGGCAGCACCGGTAAATTTTTATATTCAATTTATCTCGAAAGCAGAAGTGTTTTAGGGGCTTAATTTTCAAGTGCTTATAACAAATCCACAGGGGCGTCCAAATACATCATAATTTTAAAGAAACACTATCCACCCAATTTTTAAAAATTTCCCAAAACTCTCTATTACCTTTAACAGGCAGATAAAACTTCATTAACCGAAAACATTTAAATACGCTGAAAACTGCGTAAAACGCACGATGAATAAAGAGCCCTCATCAACACGAGGCAGTGTTTGACAAATTAAAGGGGAAAATCTTGTTAAGTCAACCGGCCGTTGATATATATTTGATAGCAAAGAAATGCCACAGATCATCCATGTTGAAAGCTCTTAAAGTGACTGGGTAACATTGTTGAAGGTTGATGAAAAAAATTGCTTAATTTTTGTAAAAAATGTATTTCTTCTACTGTACTAACCCTCTGACAGGCAAAAAATCCTTTAAGAAATTCTCAAACCACGAAGATATCTATGGTTTTCTTTGAAGGCGTCGATGTGAGGCACCCTGTAACAGTGATTAACAGTAAATTCTCCCAACCATTTTNCATTATTGTTTTTAGAATATTCTTCCCCATGTCTTTTGTACACACTGTCTTACATTGAACGACAGGGGCTCCATATTTATTTTGCGTTTATATACGCCGTTTCGCGCGAATTTACCTGTGCTCAGTTTTCCGACGGTTGAGTCTGACTGGTTAATATGACTGGTTGCGACTACATCTGATTATATAATAGGATCAGTAATTTTCTGTATTGGTGGTAAGGTACCGAATTACGAAAGTAAAATCCCATAGAGTTTCATATGTTTCACTACGTGCACGTTCTGTATAATTACACGACTTATTCACATAATTGCGACTTAATCATATTTTCCTATTGACATTACTGTTAACTAGGTTAATGATATAATTATGTTATTTTGCAAACGAGTATTATTTATGTAACTGTTCTGTATAAATGTTATAAACGATGTAAATATGTTCATTCAGGGCCTCATGGAAGACCACTACTTGTTGGTGAATGGGCTTCCCTGTCAACAGATTAGAAATTAATAAAATATATAAATAAATATCGAAAAGAGCTCTTAACGCCGATCAGATTTGTTCAAATCACAGTATGTAATGAAATAAACTGTACACAAAGTTCTAACTCATATCATTCCATCACTCCATTCAATGACACAAAATTTGTTTTCTTTTTGAAGAACAAAGTTATCGACAAGATTGTGAAAGACAAAGTTCATAATCATTAATGCTATCTTTATTTTGGTAATAAAAAGAACGAGACAATTTGACAAAGAGAATGATGATAGAAGTTATGAAATATTTTATCCGATAAAATTATCTCGTATAAAAAGGTCAAGTATAACCATCAATTGAAACGTATGTTTATATAAAATGGGAAGGCTAAATATATGATGTCTATTGATAAGCAGAACGAGTTACTTTAAATGAGATGTTTTGGTTAATGAATGGATAAGTTACGATTACGAAAGTATTTGGTATCAACAATAAAAATAAACGGTGGCGAATATCATCAAATGCATTTCTTAAAAAGAAACACCAATTTCGATCTAAATTAAAAGAATTGATCTATTAATATTTTATTTCCATACTTCCTGTGCATGTAGTCATTGAGAAACTAATGTGTTAATGTAATAATGTAATAATTTTTTTTATATATCTATAACCCTGTTTAATATAGACGATTAAAAACATTTAAGTATTTCTTAGCCTCAACTGCTTATATTCTTTTTTAAAAGCCCCAAAATCTAACAATAAAAATATACAAAATATTCCCTATTAAAGCATGAAACAATAATTTTCGATATTATGAGACTTGGTAGGAAATATTTTAGAGAATTGGGGTAAGGGTTAGCTTAGGGTTGAAGTGTTCCAAAAACATGTTTCCTTATCCCTGTTAAGCCCTGTCACATTTGAACCATAAACATATCTTAAAGACATTTAAAAATGAAGTTGTGCGCATTAAAAATATAATATTGCTGTAGTGTAGACAATGCTATTAGAACATATAAAACTTTGGCGTTTTGATGATAACATTTTTAAAACATCGGGTAGACCAGCTACATAAAATATAAAAACAGTTTCCCATTACATCATAATGCTTAGCATCCGTGGTATCATGAACAAAAATACTTTGTAGAATAAAATAAAGTACAATACAAGATGAATTAAACACCGTTATATGCGTATATATCTTCCATGTAACTTGTGTGGAAGCAAACAATTATTTGTGCGAGCAACTACATTGTACATGTATTTCGATAGTTCAAATTCAACCCAGATTATGAACAGGTGTCAGGTCAGAATGATCTCGTCCATTATATTAAATAAAGATTTGAACAAAATGTCAATTTGTTCCAAGGCGAATCTGAACACGAAATTGGATTGCAACTTCTGAAGAGTTCTGAAGTTCATGTTCTTATCTATGCAGGTATTAAGTCACAGGAAGTTTGCCCCACACTACACCAAAGATGTGTGTTACAAGCCTGAGGAATTGTGCGGCCTTGGCGACCCCAATATAGACGACATCACACAAAATATGAAGAAATACATGTACATTAACAATGTTCATCACTTTCTAAAATACGGAACACGAAAGGACCAAATATCCTGAACTTGTTGGACAGAAATGATGTCATTGTTGCCTCAAATAACGGTTGCAAACTCCTATCAAACTATATTTGGCAATGTTTATATCGGTAAAAATTGGTATAGAAACTACACTTGCGCGCGTGTATACATAATAAGTTTTAGTATTACGGCGCCTTGGTACTCTGGATAAACAGCTGTCGGTGTATATTTTGGTTATGTTATTACCGACGCCAATCACAATAGCCTATGACAGAAGTTAGCCACTACGCCAGGAATTCAACAAAACGTGTACCCTGTTCAGTTTGCAATCACTCTGGTCTGATATCACTCTCGTGTGGTGCGTCAAAGACGACTAGCGTGAATTGCTGACCGAGTCCTAAGTCAGGAAAATGACGCCTTGTGTGAAAGGACTTTAGATCCACTGCGTAATAGCTCTCTCATATCGTAGAGGGCCTGCTCTTCATTAGTGTACATAATCGCTTGCGTAACTTATCATAAATATAATGGAAGACGCATACCTTTAGTAGACCCCAATTCCTCCAGGAATGGTCGATCAACGTTCAACCTTCATTCAGGACAAGTTTGAAATGAGAAATCAATGTTCTCTCCGTGCTGGTTCTGTTTTAAGTTTAAAACCCGAGTCACACCAACGGACCGACACCAAACTGAACAAATTTGGATTATCAAGTCTGTCAGGAGTCAGTTTGGCCGTGCACATGCTGGGCTGGTGTACCAAAGGATAGTATTGACATTATTACTTTAGTGTAAGCATAACTTTTCGTTAGTAAACCACAGTAATCCGAATCTGGAAAGACTGATCATACCTATACGCTCGGGTGGAATCCTCAAAATTGGCCGCATTATCTCCGTAGTTATGTCCATATCTGCTTGAAGGACTGGTCGGTGTTTGGTCTTTCACAACGTGCTATGTTCGTCGGGAACCCCAAAACACCAGGACCACACCTAGGAGCAACCCTACCAAGCTTAATACCCGTAGCACCGTGATGGAAGACTGCTTCTGTCGGAAATGCACCACCAGCCCAATCTAAAATTGGAGAATTAACACACACAAAAAGTGTAGTTTACAGGAGAGTGTCTAAAGAAGTCATTTAACTTACAAACATAACTCATTTCTGAGGTTTCCTGATTACGTTTGGCAACGAAGTGCATTGTAGTATTTTCGATCTAAATTTGTTTAACACCCTGAAGTTGATGATGAATTTGACGACACTGTTTCCTCTTTGGCTGTTGACAAACGACTGGGTGTTTTAAAAGTTCCCCCAGAAGCTATTAATTCACGGTGGAAGATATCGCATTCTTACTCGCATTCTTACTCGACTTACCATGAAGATAACTCTATCTAATGTTAAAGGGGAATCCAACCCTTGTAGTAAAGTAAGTAAATGAGAGCAACAGAATGGCGAGAGTTAGAAATAAATCGGACCAATCATGAGAAAGTTGTGAATGTTTGAATTATGTTATCACTAAGTCCAAGCTGATCTCAAGTTTGGTCAGCTGGTTGCGACGTAGTCGCGGATAGCTCTTTTGTTTGTCGTGTACAAAAATATCACTAACTTTTTTCACCCAAGACCCTTCTACCTTAAGGTATTACTCAAATTATAGTATATCATTATAGATTGTCTATAGAGAAAAGATCCTCGTCAGCCATAGATGTTCATTATGTTGTGTGTTGGAACAAAAGGGAGAGTTGTCCGTCACTACTTAAAAGGGATGTCACCGATTCAGCCACTTTGGAGAGCCCATACCTGTAGTGATCACAACTTTTAAAGTTCGCGTCTTCCTTGTTTTTTGTCCGATTATATTCTAACTCTCACCAGTCAACTTCTCTGATTGTCATGCTTTCCTCTAAAGTAGTTTGCTATCAATCTTGGATTCCCCTTTAAGTATGGAATTTGTCAAATACGATATTTCTTATGTGAAGACCGGAAAGGAGGGGAAAACCTTTGAAGCATTATCAAGACTATTGTCAAGCTTGTCATTTTCATCGATTGCACTTTCTACCAATGAAATTCACTTGACAGTTCTTTCATATTACACTTGAATACAATTATATTTTCTTCTGAAGAATAAGAAGCCAACCTGTTTCAAACCCAACAGTCCTTTTCAGGACTACTCACATGGTGAAACAGTAATTGATATGAATAAAGGAATAATAGTAGTTTTGGTTCAATTTCTCACCCATCCTCCTTGATCTATGATCCATCTGGCGAGCCTCTTCCGAACCAACTTCTGCAATGAGTCTACCAGCGCGTTAGCCTGGCTGTGCTGACCCTGCTTCACACACTCAACGATGAGGGCGCCTGTCAGGGTGTACAAGGCTATGATTCTTGCCCACGTGATACCTATACACGAATACAAAAGGAGATTATCCAAACATTGTGAGCTTAAGATTCAACGTTAGACTTTTAAACGACCATGTTACATAGACGAAACCCTATCTTATTGTTTTAACCAACACCGAGTCAAAGTCCCGGCAAGAACCGTGTGATGCATCGCCCCAGTTTTGTGTAAGCCGAATTCCAATTCGTTACAAATTGTCCTTCCTTCTGATCTAGCCCATTTGACATTTTGAATAAAGAATTGTCTTGTTTTATTATTCTACTTTTCTCAACGAGCCAGTTTTTTAATTCGTCATATCTGGCCGTGCTTTTATTTGCGAATAGCAGTGATTTGCCTAGAACTTGCAAATGCGACACACGATGAGTTATGACCATAGAACCAGGGACTTAAATAACAAGTCCCTGATAGAACTAACGATTTTGTGTTTTACCTGACATTTATTATTACATTTAAAAAAGAAATATGTAAACACTATCATAGTCAATGAAATTAACAGTAGAGGACATTCGATGATCATTGTGATCGTCTAATATACAACTTTGTAACCAAGAGGAGTGCTTGCCTACAACAAGACATACTTTGTTATTTCTACATCATTTTTGCTTGTATTCACGAAACCATACAATGAAAATGAAGGCCTTTTTGTTTGGCTTCTTCTGACATGACCATGCATTACCTTTCCTGAATATATCTGCCCCGACTGTATTGTAGACACTAAGGATATTGGCTGGTGACTGGAAGTTGAGTTGTAATTGTTCAGTAATATCCTCATACAAATACGGGAAGCACTTTTCAAATTCTGTGGCCACCTTGATGAGTTCCTTAGACACATCAGACGGTCCTATCCCAGGATCACCAAACTTGGTCTTCACTTGACCCGACTGGGCATCTCTCTCCGCCTTCTGCCTCAAGAACTGTAACTGATGGGGACCTCGCTTTCCTGCTTTTCCGTAGATGTCTCGGGACAGGAGTTTGTGCTTTCTGAGTTTCACGTAGACATAGTCTCGGCACAGGACTTTTGCTTGGTTGACAACGTCATCTTCTGTCGGAGGGCTGTGGAGGAGTCTACGGCTGCGGATACTGACTTTCTCGTTGAGCCGTTGACCAAGATGGTAGAGACCATTGGAAGAGTGTTTGAGATGGCAGGAGAGGAAATGGATGTGGTGCCGGCAAGTATCCAGAAGGCCTTCGCGCACGTGAGTCAGGATATCTGTCTTGAGGTAGTCCATCGCTGCACCATCCACCACCCTGTTCCAAAGATCATGAAATCATGAACGACATAAAATCCTTCTAAACATGTTCTGATAATCCGCTTTACATAAATAATGGAATCAGGAGGAAGCAAATATGAATGTTATAATTGGTTTATCTTCGTTATAGACATCTCGGAAAATTAACAAACTAAAGAATCACAACAAAGCAGAGCCCCGTTGCGTAGCCTACAGCTTTTTGACAAGGCGCCTCGTGACTCTGGCTAAGCGGCTGAGATGAGTCTAGACACCCCGGGTGAACGCGCGACCGAGTGACGAATGTCACGCTCTCTTGTTCAATCGGGTTTTCGCGATTAGTCTCGTTTTAGTCGCTCGGCGTCTATCAGACAAGTGGCCTTGTTTAACTTTAAAGGCTACGTTCCGTACGACTCACCACTCATGGCAACTTTCCCATCAATATCAACTACCGTCGCAACACCACTCGACAGCTAATCAAATTAAGGTCTCCATTGAAGTTAGCATTAATTGCAAAGCTACCATCAACGCCAAGTTTTACGCGGGGCCCTGGAAGGGAATGATAACACAATATTTCATTATAGTCGGTTGTTCTTACCTATGACCTATATGACTGATTCTGATTCTGATTCTCACGTTCAGGTATGATCAATGGCTTTGCAAAGATGATAGGTAATCTAAAAACAAATAAGATCTTCAGAGAACAGGGACTGAACAAATAGTTTTACCGCAAATATCAACAAAGACTGTCCCTTATACCACGGGTAGCAAACAGTTCCGAAGGATCAGGACGCGAATCCCAACAACTGAAATGTGTTGGAGAGGCAGGAGAGTAAATGTCTACACCCTGTTCCAGAGTGAATATTCCTCTGTCTCCTTATATGAGTGTTATATACATGTTAATGAAAGGAAAATGGTTCTTTTTTTTTATTTAATCCTATCGCAATTATCATGTAAGACTAAGGTGATAGAAATAGAACCTTTGCGTGGGTGAAACGAGGGGGCGATACAACAACATTTACATTGCGATATCTCTTTGATTTATATACGGTCTACAAACACGGAAATATGTGAGAGAAAGGAAAAGAGAAAGAAAAAGGAAAAGAGAGAGAGAGAGAGAGAGAAAAGAAAAGAGAGGGAGAGAAAGAGAGTGAAAGAAAGAGACAGAAGGAAAAACTTTAAACAGGAGGTATGCATGTGTAGGAGATTATCTTTGAGAGATGAAGTGAAAAGCAGGGGCCATTGTATTTTCTGAACAAAACTTGAAATGAATTTTGCCCGTGTTTAATATCGTAAATTCTACTCATGATACACTGATTACTGGTACTGTTAACGACTTATAACTGAGCTGCCACTGGACCAAAACAAAAGCACGGGCGAACACAAGATTGTCAGAAATGGGGAGGGATATCATTTTGTCCCCGACCGTAATTTTATCCCGGAGATCATTTTGTTTTCCCGGACATCCCGCAACCATCTCCAGTCGCAAGCAAGTTCATAGAAAAACACCTCTGAAAAGTAGAAAAAGAGGTTGAAAATTCCTTTTTTTTTTCCCTCTTTTTTTTCGGGGGTTGCTGTTTCTTACTCATTGTCACGGCAGAAAATATTCCACGGTCCGAAAGAGGGCTACCGGACTCTTTTATGAGTCTTACTATTCAATTTCAAGAATGCCAATTTACTTTTTTTTTTCTCAATACATTCTCAAGGGAACCTCCTTCTCTTGTGGACTTATTAGTGCCTCGTTTTATTCATATCAACCTTATTCATTCATATTATAACCCTCATAATAATCGATGTTGTCAAATTACGAGATAACATTTCATAACAAGAGTTGTTCTGGTAAAATCAGTTGCTATCACGCTGAGATATGAAAGCTCTACCAGTATTTTTTTGTCCCGTTGTCATATCTATTGCATTTTCTGGAAATTAGAATGGTAGGTGGTGGTGGTGAGAGAGAGAGAGAGAGAGAGAAAGAAAAAAAAAGAAAACAACACCCATGCGGAAATATATGTACAAGCCAACTACCGTCATGTCATCTACAATTTCATGGATACATGGCCTTTTGGGGGGATTTTTTTTCTTCTCCAGGCAAACAATCAAGGTTGAGTGATATATTTGTTTTCCTAACCATGCTAATCACATTTAACGAATACACATTCTGCTTGTAAGAAGATTCAAAGAAGTCTATCTGGAATAAACCATCACCTCTTCCTTCCGAAATAATGACCAATCCTTTCTCTGATCATTAAAACAAAAAGAAAGTCATTTAAATTGTGTTTTAAAATATGCTCCTAGAACTTAGAGCGTTATTTGCTTTAATCAATCACACTATCTCTTGTATAGGTGTAGACCATTTACAAATCCAGATGATATGTGAGTGAATATCATAGCTCCTAATCAAATTGTTAGACAGGATATTCCAGCTATGGGGGGAGGGAGGAGAGGTAAACAAGAAGAAAAAATGAAACATGGCACCCCTCCCTTCTCCCCCCNATAATAATAATGATGATAAAAAAAAAAACACACACACACACGTCTATGAAAGACATGTAATTATTTTGCTTTTTGAATAATCAAATACCATAACTTTACCTCGGGGAAATAATGCGATAACATTTGCCCTTCATTTCCCCAAGCCAATTTTATGGTCTATGATATTTTTTCGGATATCGTCGCATTGTTATGATTTATTACTCGTGTCATCGCTAATATCGCCATAACTCCTATAGTGGCCGGTGCTAAACTGTAATATAAGCAGATAAGCGACTTAATAGAGACAATTATGCACTTGAAGGCGGAAGACCATAGAACTTGTGACTGCCAAACTCAACACGGAAACACGTACATTATCACAACAGTTCTAGATCCTTCACGTTTGACTGATCTATGATTGAGTACATAATATCACGAGGGAATAAACATTGCAATATACCTCGGATTTTGATCTCACAATCTGTGTGCGAAAATGTGGAAAGTATACTGGTGATCGTGGTAAAATTTAATGTCCATGGACACATGATAACAGGCACAGGTCTTGCCATTCTCATATGGTCTACACAAAAGATCATGCATGGGGTAGGGGGATGTAGGGGAGGGGGAGCTAGGGGAGGGGGAGCTAGGGAAGGGGAGCTAGGGGGAGCTAGGGGGTTCGCCTGATATATACGTATATGTCTGTCCAATATCTGTACTTGTACATGGAAATTACGTTCAGGACGTACAGGTTCCGATGTTGGCATCAACGTACCATGGAACGATGCATACTAGATTCTGAGTAGCAAATAACACGAGACCAACATACGTATACCTGTACAAATTATACCAGAACTAGAGTTTATACTATGACATCACAATAGTTGTTTTGAGTACACGAATGGGCTTACCTCCAAATCTTGTTCCGTGAATTTTGTACGAAGTTATTCACCACTATCTTGTATACGTTATGTGTGATGTCAATGGCAGGAAAACACCGGTATACTGGAGTGTGTACCGTCAAGTTTCCACAGGTGGTTGTTTTCTACGTCTGTCTGTCGTCTGCAAAGCGAAGATTTGTGGTATCATACCCCGTTCTGAAAACACACACGGAAGACCAATCCGCATTCCGAGGTCACTTGAAAACAAACACCGTTTGACAAAAGAACCGCGGGAAAGGACCCGGCCGAGTGTGGTGCCACATATAGAGGTGAGCCTATGCACATTGTGTGCTCGTATGGGAGACTGATTACGTGAAAGGGCTGTGTTATGACGTCAAAAACAGCTGCATAGTAGAAGATGTTATGAATTATTGAACTGTGTGACAAGATTATCGATTTTGGTCAGCTTCCAACACTTTTCTAACACTCGAGTTTGCGTGGAAGATAATTATTATCTGGTAACTTATGTCTCACCTCCCTGATTACATCGAATATCATTTTCACAATTTTACTTTAGGCTATGTTATAATTTCTTTGTTTGTTTTGGGGGGAAGGCGAAGGCAGTATTTTGAAGAAAATATTTCCGAAGCATGTAAGATCTGTAAATTAGACTAACTTAAAGTTCTTTGGGAACTAAGGCTTAAAGGTAATACAAAGTTTTGGAAAATTTTGAAAATTGGGTGGATATATAGTGATTCTGTACAATTTTGATATATTTGGATGCTCCTGTGGATGTGTCACAAGCACTAGAAAATTTAGCCCCTAAAACACTTCTGCTTTTGAGAAAAATTGAATATAAAAATTTACCGGTGCTCCGGTAAATTTTGATGTTTTTTTTTTCAAATAGCGCCTACGGTCGTACTTGCTGCAGCCATGAAAATCTCGGAATATGTTTATATAGTTGTGATATATCATTTCCAAAAGGGAATAGCTAATCGGTCGATTTTAGTCAAGAAACATTGTTTTATACCTTAATTAATGTATTGACCTTTAGAGGGAGCTATACAACATAAAGAGTTTATTATTTTCAATTGTATTACTTTAGACTCGATTTAAACTGCGACAACGATCACTGAATATTGTAGGATCGCATATGCTTCCAATATGTTCATTTGAACAAAATTCATGACCCCATACCAAAACTTTGTAATACCTTTAAGGCAGCTGGAAAAATACCAAGAAAATCCATTGAAATAAAGATCAATATAGATTCAAAACCCTTTTATCCGAATGATGTGACGTAAACTTACGTTTAGTCAAGGGCACTGGCTATGTAAATGAAAGTGAGCGAAGGGATCGAGCGGGAGGTTTCGGGATGTTTCTTCGTCTAGCGGCCTCCTCCCCCTGATTTTTCATCTCTCCCTTTTCATCTCTCCCACCCTCTCATCCCTTCCCCTCCTCCCCTCCTTTCCCTCTGTCTCCCTGGAGACCTTGAGTTCAATTTCGATACGAAGACACGCCCCCCCCCATGCCCCAATAGAGTTATACCACTGTCCTATTGAAAGCGGTTATGTAGTTTTTTAAGGATTGAACCACATGCATAACCCTATACCAAAACTATTTAATGAAAAGATTAGGGGGAATTAAAATATAGATTTTCTTTATTCTGTTTCTAAATAGGCTTTACAAAAGCGTTCAAATCGCTTTTAAAACATGTGAGGACATAGTGATTATCTCTTTCTTTTTTGTTATACGTCATCGGATTTGGGGGATATCATTGTATATGCTACCAAAAAAT
>BEXV01000544.1:150473-169223 GCA_003118195.1 Hemicentrotus pulcherrimus | reverse complement strand
TAAACCTGGGAAACTTGAAAATTGCATTACAATATAAATTCATCGTTAGTGAAAATGTAATACAATACACAACAATGGGCAAATGATTGTTTCCAGACCAATGATTTAAGTGAGAAAAACTTACATTTTATATTGAAACTGTTGCCGTTTGTATACACATGAACTTGAAATGGCCTTGGAAGTGTCGCAATATATCATGTGTAAGTGAGCTTGAAGTTTAATGGTGTAGATTAGTTTGATAATTACTGCTTGGGTTCCAGGGGCAAAGCCCCAACGGGGGTCAAGGGGTGGACCCCCTGAAGCTCATGGGTTGTAGGCGTTTAATTACGGTCAGATAAGCATATTTTGATACCTTATTTGTGACACTGTCAGGTCAATAATTGGCGTGGGGTCAAGGAGCCCCCTAAAGCTCAGGGGTTTTACGCATTAAATTACGGTCAGATGAGCATACAGGGGCCCACCTTATTAGTGGGGTCCAAGGACAGAGCCCCTGAAAGCTTGGGGGTTTAAGGCATTTAATTATGGTCAGATAAGCATCCAGTGGCCCGCTTTAGGGTCCCTTGTAGGGCCAGGGGGTGGAGCCCCCGCAAGCTCAGGGATTTTAAGTATTTAATCACGGTCAGAAGAGCATGTTTGATACCTCATATTTTGTGACACTGGTAGGTTCTCTTCAACATACTTTTTCAAGAAAGGTGAGGGGCAGGGGGGAGGGCTCGAGCCCCCTGATCCGCGGGCCTTGACAGGGCTGACTGTAAATTTGGGAATTTTCCATAAACGCATACAACAGTATGATTTTTAAAAAAGTGACAAGAACGTTTGAATCTTTTTTGGAGGCAACTGCCCCCACCCAAAGCCCCCTACAGTACGCCAGTTCGAGGGACGAGGGAGCATTGTGAACGAGAGGGGCGAAGGTGACGGCACTGACTACCCCCACACAGGTTTTTGAAGTTTTGTTGTATTACAAAAGTACTTTCATTAGCAAAACTATATTAAATATTGTAAATATCAGTTTAGGAAGTATAATCTAGTATCAGTAGGGAGCTTGCATAGATGGGATTTCTATTTTCCACTCTAGACCTTTGTCATATACATGTACATGTACATGTATATTGATATCGAGTTGAAATGGCAAATATCAGCCTGGTGGTTGTTATTTTACCTAACTGCTAAGAAAGCATAAAATAATGCTTGTTTTGTTAGTAAGCAACCAGACGGCCGATGGCTTTATAGGTCCTCTCCGAGGGTCCTGGTAATGAGGATTAATGCCTTACCAAAGGGCACTAGCGCCTTGACTTGGTTTCGAACCCGGGTCACCGGATTACAAGACCACTGCTCTACCGATGTTAAATTATCAGCCTGGCAAATATATACACTTAATATGTTGTAGTTATTCCTTACTGAAAAGAGCAGGCGGAATATTCATTTTCGTAGCATTAATCTATTTCTCTTAATCTTGTAAATATACAGTGTAAACTTTGCTTACGTGATACAAAAGAAATACAGATTTTCTACAATATTTACTTGTATCTTTTGAAGGATATTATGCGAGGGATGCTAGCGAACGAGCGAGAAGATTTCCTTGCATTTTTATTCGTCTAAACGCTGCACTCTTGGGCCCTCCAGAGCTTATAAGTGTGTTACAGTCTTTAGTCAGTATTTGCTTTCCTTTGTTTGTAATTTTTCAAATGGTCCGGGGTACGTGTCCCCCGTCCCCCTGGGATCGCCACCCCTGCCTACAATTAATGTAGGTAATCACAGCCGCTGCTAGCTACACGCCCTAGTATGTACAGCTCCAGCAATCCAAAATTACCGTCAAGAGTAATGTTAGGCTCTGTCTCCAGCCATTCGCACAGTATACTTGACAGAACTGGCTAAACAGTTGTGTACAAAAAAAAATATGCGCCTGCGGGCTTCCGTTGTTTGTATCGGTAATACTCATAGAGATGGGATATATACCGCCATCCTCCGGCGAATAAGCGTACATTTCTTTACAATAATGGCGGCTTTTACTCTCTAGACCCCGAACAAATTCGAGCGAAAAATCTTGCACTCTAATCTTACTTCTAAGTTCCATTTCATTAGTTTGAGGTTTGAAAATTGAAAGTGAATATTGTGTTAAAGTTATATCAGAAAAGATAATCTTTATTTTATAATTCCACGGGGGCGATTTTTTAATTTTGCAATCGCTCCCGTGAGCAACCTGACGGAGGCGATTATGTAGCTCACGGGGGCGAATCGCCCATCGCCCCCCGTGTATTTTAAGCGCTGTATAATAGACCAATATTCTTATTTTGGCTCTCTGCGCATTTTTCAAATGGATAAAATGTTAGGGCTTTTAGAATGGTTTAAGGATACCGCTTACAACTTTTCCTCGAGGGTTGGATTCTCTATGTTAAACCGAATGATCGTACATCTCTTCTTTCCGTCCACAAAGTCTACATCTTATATCTGTTATTGTTTAAGTGTTGAAGCCCTCGCCGGCCCAATAATGGAAGGTAATTCTCGTATTCAATCCAGAATACAAGGTACGTGAACACGCATAGGGCTTCCCCAATTACGAGTGGAACAGAGTGAATTTCTTGCCTCCGTTCTTGCTTTAATCACTGAGTCAATGGAAAGGTTGTATCCTTGGGGGATGAGTGGTGTATCCAGACTTCATGTGGACATGGGCAAAAACTCATTTATTTCTCCTGATAAATTGCTTAGTCGGAGTGCAGTATATGTATAATATATTAAAACATGTTTATATAGGCCACTCAAAGGAAAAACAGAAAACTGCTTCATCTTAAAGGGGAGACATTATAGGTGCCACTATAGAGAGGTGGCCACTAAGGCATGTTTCACTGTATACATGTATAGTGTGTGTGGGTTTTGTGTGTGCGTTTGTGCATTTGTACGTGTGTGTGGGTTTTGTGTGTGCGTTTTGTGCATTTGTACGTGTGTGTGTGTGTGTGTTTTCTTTCCTTTCCACTCGCATTGTAATTATCTCCACCAGAGTTGCCAAAACTGTGGCATAGGCTATTTCTGGTACTTTATAACGATCATCACAGATCTCCAAATGTTTTGACAAGTAAAACAATCATAAACATAATACGTGTAACAATAAAAATAGTAATAACAATGGTAATAATAACAGCAAAAGTAGTAGTATGATATAAGGAGCACAAAAGGAAGAAGAAAAAGAGGAGGAAAAGAAGAAAAAATGTGAGAAGCAAATATAATATATATACTTATGATGTGCTAAGTGCCGGCAGCTCTTTTTTTGTAATCTTTTTTTTTTAATTATTATTAAAGTACTTGGAGAAGCGCTAATGATTTAAAAACTAAACGGATCTATATGAAACTACTAGGGAACATCTAATTACCCCCATACGAAAGCACTGGAGAGGCAAGACTTACCCAGTTTTGGCAAAATTGGCCCAGTAGGTCATCATTTTTCGTCTAAGCGCCACTTCGATATCGGTGTAATTCCGCTCCGCGATCAGAGGCATTCCTAAGACATAAAGAATCTCATCACCGTGAAGAACCCCCATCCATTCTGGCCAGGGGCTGGTAGAGTCCCTCTCGAGGAATCTGTAGTAATATACCTTGTTGTTAGCTGAGGCATAGGAGTAGGCGAAGTCGTAGGTGGAGCACGCGAAGAGGTAATCACCGGCAGCGAAGTCCACACCGTCTCGCAGTTTAACGGGATCGTGGGGAGCCAGCCACTCGGTATATTGGAAAGCGATGGCATCTTGGCCGAAGCTGTTCACCCTCGGAAAGGAGTACTGCAGAGCGTCGATAAACTGATCTCGTTTGAGCAAGCTCTCGCTGTCCTTGTCGAATCCTGGTACTTCATATATGATGAAGAAGTATGCCTCGTTTAAATTGCTACCCAACATGATTTCTCCGTCCCTAAAGGATCGCCTTTCTAGCGATGTCCGTGGGGTTTCTGTTATAAATGTGCCATCTACGACCGGTGGGAAGGGGAACTCACAGAAGCCATCTGTGATTTCAAACTGCTTCAAGAGGATTTGGGTGACCTCCCTTGTTCTAATACAGTCTACCATCTGCGGAATGGTTAGCTCAACGCCATTATTACCTTCACTGCATTGCAATTTCTCCGCTAAGAGCTTGCCTCTCCTTAACCCTTCATCGTGGTCGACGGTGGCCCAAGGCGCCGTGGCAGCAGAACTCTGCATTATAGCTCGTTGAAAAAGATTGCGACTGATTGGGGACAGCAAGTGCAGAGATACACTGGCGGCACCGGCGCTCTCTCCGAAGATGGTCACTTGGTTAGGGTCGCCTCCAAACTCGTGGATGTTATCCTGCACCCACCGCAAGGCCAGAGTTTGGTCCATAAGACCTTGGTTCCCGGGTGAACTGTCTTGTCCCATTGCTAAGAATCCCAAAGCTCCCACGCGGTAGTTCATGGAGACAACCACCACATTCTGTTCAGCAGCTAGGTATTGACCATCGTACACGTCTAACGACGAAACGCCGGACAGGAAGCTACCACCATAAATCCAGATCATGACAGTGGCTGCCTGCGGCCTTGGGTAAGGCGTCCACACATTCAAATTTAAGCAGTCCTCACTTAATCTAACTGGTGAATTCCACATCTCCGATCCCCTGAAACCGGGGAAAGTCTCATCAGGGAAATGAAAACACCCATAGCCATAGTATGTGGCGTTTAATGTGTGATCAAACGGTCGCTTGGCAACTGGAGCTTTGAATCTAAGATCATCCACAGGGGGTTCGGCGTAAGGAATTCCCAGGAAAGCATCCACCTGTCTGTTCGGGGCACCGACAGCAACGGTCGTGAGTCTCTTCCCCAAGACCTCACCAACATTGGTGTTCACCTTGAGGTCACGAGGGATGTCCGTAGCGGACGCAAGCCCGATCACGAGCAATAGAATAATGAGAAATACGTCAGGAATCATGGCGATGGGATGGAATCGTGGGATGCATACACCTGCAAAAAGAGAAATAAAAGAGAGAAAAAAAAAGCGTAAAATTTCTCTGCCGTATTAACTCTTTCAAACGAAAAAAAAAAAAAAACGAATTTAGATAAAATAAAACAGTAGTTCGGTGGATCTTCCTTGCCCTCTCAGACTCTGAAGACATCGACAAGTACCACCATCAAATACATCCAGTTTTTAATGTATTTTTCTCGGAAAGGATACGAGTGATAATAATAATGGTAAGTAATAACAAATATTACTTACTATCAATAAAGTACATATACTACCATCAAATGTACGCAGTTTTTATGTATTTTTCTCGGAAGGGTACTGAAAATGCGATGTTAAGTAATTACAAATAGTACTGTCTGCCAATGTCTTTAATCTAAAACTGACTGTTTTCCTTTTTATAATTTCCTTTTATAAAACAATTCATTATATACGCCATCTGTCCTTTGATTTACACCATTAGGTCCATTTACACTAAGGTCTAGATATCGAGATGTGACAGTGTTTTATCATACAGGGCCCATGTTTTCTTTTTTTTTCATATGAAATTGTAATCAACAGCTGTTGGTCCCTGAGTGATGACGTATAAGCATAGTATGTTGTATTGGCAGTCAGGTTAAACAAATATTGAAAAGAATTAAAGAACCAAATCATACATTCCCATCGTTTTAAGGCCTGGTGAGCAGACCAACCGTAGTGATCAGAAAATAATTAGAATGTTATTCTTAAAGTAAAGAAATGCTAGCGTTTTATAGTATTGACTAATTTCCTTTAATCTCCTTAAATCTTGACGGGACAGATCTTCCTAAGTGGTAACTACCCACTTAGGATGGACACTTTAACATATCTTTCAATCGAAGACTACCGTGTATTGTTGACTAGGTTCTTTCACGATTGATACCATAACCTATCTCGGTACCATAGGAATCGAAACGTTGCATGAAGTCAGCGCCGGCGGTGGCCTTTGGCAGGGAGAGGGTTAAAGTCGTCGGCGACGCTTAGGAGGGTTGGACTGACGGACCGAAAGGGGTGCATTGTGAACTGTAAATTGTACCTCTCGGGTTCGATAATAGACTAGAGGCGTGGATTAGATTAGAACACAATTGCGGTAATTACTAGTGGTCCTTCTGTCCGCGTATTCATGAAGTGTATAGAGGGGGAAATGGCGCGCTTTCAGGTCGCCTCGAACTTTGAGAAGTTTCCTTGGGCATTGGGGAACTTGGCAAGAGGAGAGGCTTAGCTAGTTGTAAAATAGTTGTTTTGTTTCGTGAGAAAAAAGATGACATTGGTTCATTTCTGTGAGATATCATTAGTCTGCATAATTATGAAACCCTTAACAGATAAAACAAGATACACAGCATGCTGACCAAGATCTACAATGATTACGTACATGAATGTACGTGTAAATGGTACCTGGTAAATACAACATACCTGTAAGATTGCAATGCTACATAAAGCCTGTTAAGTGACTTCGTTCACACCAGAACATTGAGTAGCCATAGAAAGCTCATTTGAGATATGTTCCGTACTGAACTTTTGTTCGAATTTTGTACGCATTCTCAATTTTGCTAGATTAAAGGGATTAGGTATTTTTGTCTCAGATTCTGAAACAAAATCCTGGATTTAGCTAATGCTGCAATGATAATTATAAACCTTTAGGTCAGTCAGGAACCCCATGACTTTTACAAGCCGATCGCCTGTCGGATTATCAAGATATTTATGATTGGGAATCGAAATGTCAAAAACCGTTTTCCTAACGGTTTTAAAACACTTCTAGTCTATTTGGGAAGATCATTATGGTAAAACCGGTCACTCAAACATTTTGTTTTAAATACTTTTTTGAGGCACTTCATGATCATTTTGACTGAAGCGCAGTTTTTGTAGGGCTTCAATTTTACACCATATCACAGACACTGAAAATACATATGTCCATGCAACTCAGATTGTCAAACGATGCCTTTAAGAAGGAAAATTCAGTTGGCGACTGGGTATTACGATAAAAGGAAAAAGAACACAGAGTTTAGGCTTGTTGATCCTGGAAACATGGAAAATTGTTTGCTTGGTTAGTTGTTTTATTATCTTTGTAGGCTGTGTGCAAATAAGATACACCCCTCGTCAGTTTATTTTCCCAAAATACACAATGTAGGATTTGGAATCTTCGTCCTATTCTCCTAGCGTCCTCGAGCAGTTCAGAGAAGAGATCTATTTGATGAGCATCTAAGGTTTCTTTACCTCCCTTCAACATCCACAAATTATTAAATCACGTAAATACATTTGCTCTTCACTACAGCAAAGCGAGACACACACAAAAAATATAAATTGAATGCATGAATATTTGTAAAGTGCCATATTACAAACTATTTCATTATTCAAACATTATGACATGTTCTAACCTAACAACACGTAATGTGTAAATGCAAATTGGCATTCTTACTACTAAAATATGATGATTCATAAGATGTGAATGAAATAATTTGTTTCATGGCACTTATCAAACATTTATGCATTAAATTGTATTACATGGCCTATTAAACTTGCAGGCATTGCTGCAAACGTGTTGTTCATAAGAGTAGGTATGGGGCTCGACATTATTTTGCAAATAACTTCTCGATGAAAGTAGATTGATAACGAATGTGTATGATGAAGAGGAAAGACCCCTTAAGTCACTTGATGTCATTTCAGGGGCTTCATCCTTGTTTCAGCAATCATGATAAGCTTGGCGGGTTTCAATGGATTTGAAAACAGATCAGACGTAATACGAGGGGTGCTCAGAACTGCTCATGTGTTGGAAAACAAATAACACTTTCACGAGTGCGTCTTGACTACTGACATTTCATATTTCCACAGGCTTAAAGCAGTGACCACCAGGTTCCAATAGAAATGGAGTTAAGATGAGGACGGAGAGGTTACACCAATATATACCCTCATAATAAGATATATGATTTTATTATGACTCCAACCTACACTAGTGTACAGAACAAAATTAATAAAAATATCTTAATATAGACACTGGAGTCAACTGAAAAGGTAGCCTGGTAGATTTTTCGTTTAACAAATAGGACAACAGTAAAGATTGTCAGTGCAAAATGCAATACTTCAAACCCCACAAGTTTGCACTTCTGTTATGACAAGGTTGCAACAAGTGAACTATATTTTTAGCACAAATATTTATACATGTACATGTACCTTCAACTTACATTGTAATAACTCTACGTTTCAAATGCTAGTTTATTTTGCTCATTTTTTATTTATGTTATAGCTGGAGCCTCACGTTTAGAATACAAATCTTCCTACCTATTCAGTCGGTCCCATTATGTAGGTGAGAGAATATTAATGGGTTAACCTTTTGAACACAGTCACTAAGAAAGGAGGTTACGGTTCTCACTCGGATACAATACTTTGGATCGATTTCTAAGCGATCAGTGGGAAGGGTATAAGGACCAGAAAAGACGGTTGATGAATGAAGTCCATCTCTTCGCGTTTTCATTAAGAGGCTCTCATTGATTGGCTTCCTAAGACCAAGGTATTGTACCTCGATGTTCCTATTGTTCACAGCGTAAATACGGAAGCCCGACTGTGGGAAAATATGTTTACAGACATTCTCACGTAAGAAGTGAACCCATAAAGGGTGGTTGTAGGGGCGGTGCCTGGAGATTCACCCTCTAGAACGGTAGAAGTTGGGAGTGGTCAAGGGGCCTATACAGAGCCATCTATACACAGAGTTTGGCCAACTTGGTATCACAACATGGCGTATATAATTTTGTCTTGTGCCCGACTAAGCAGTAGTCTCCATTCTGTGTCAAAATTTAACCGGGTTGGCTAAACTCTGTGTATAAGATGGCGCTGGGCCTAAGCAGTAGCGTATAGTTCCATCGGGATACAGGGGAACTGTGCTTTTTAATCTAATGTCGAAAAGGGAAAGTAACGTAAATAACACGTAGCAACTAGTTTCGCAAAATCTTAAGTTTACTTTACTTTAGCCTTGTCCTCGCGGTTTCCCGCGATATGATGGACCAGCTAGCTCTTCATATCTGAAAAAGAATTCCTTAGGTCTCCAACTTCCAATCCAATGTCTTCTCTGAACACAAAACCAATCTAAGGCAATTTCGAAAGCCTTGCACGTCTATTTTTGAAATGTGCGAATATTACAATAACATATCAACGAAATCCGAATATATTTCTACAGAACAAACGATAGGGTATTGAGATTAAGCTTCACTTGGTTTTTTGTTAAAGTATATTTGCGACCATGTTCGTCTAATTCGTCTATCGGTTTCAAGGAGTAAGACTGCCCCTCATTTGAGGATGCCGATGGAACGTCAATGGTTGAGCCCATGCTATGCCACTGGACATGTACGTCTCTCGAGTGATAGTTAAAGTGACAGCGATGATTCGAACACGATTTAGTCCTGCAGCATAATAATTAACAAGATGCTACTGTAAATTGTTTATTCGCAGGCTCCTGCATACCTATGCACACTGAGCATCATGGACCGATTAAGAATTTTCATTTGGGTACACATAATGTCAGATCAACGCTCCCATAGATATCGGAGAGCAATAACAATGGTCGTAATCATTTCGGAACTGACCAATTCGCAGCTAATTAATATGGCCCCTCAAACAGGCGCAAAATGCCATGGTGGATGATGACTTCTCGTTATGATATAACTTTATACAAAGACCCGGATATAATCCATTTTCTAACCAATTTTAAATCCTTTGAATGTCAGTGTCATCGTTAGATAAACAATCAAGCTGGACACGGACCGACGTACTAAATAGACCTGTCCGACTATTCTGAACATTAAAACACTATTTAATCTTAAGGGGAGGAAGAACAGTCATCAAAGAAAAAGTTGAGTACTGGTGACGCTGGTTGGCTATTACATTGCGAAAGATATTATATGGGGTACAACTGAGGAAGGTTGGTCATACAACGTGAAAACTAAAACTATGAGGTTTTGGAATAAACAAAATGAGAAGAAATTGACTTGTTCTTCATTAAAAAATCACGACTGCTCACATAAACGTGTATATCGGACTACACACAGGTGCGTCATGAACCTTTGGTCCATTTTGTTTAGCTTTTCTAAATATGTGTTCAATGATGGCATTTGAGGGGAAATGCTTCTCAGTGGATTTATACTAGTATATGCTTCCAAACTGACATACAAAGAAAGAAAGCTTACAAATGATCGTTTTCAACTTTGACAGAAGTTACAGAACTCAACAGCATTCTTCTGTACACGTCCCTGTCAGTCCTTGTCGAGACATATTTATCAGTTTGCTTTCACGAGATTGCCGACAAAGAGAGATCACAAAGGCTTTCGAAATTCAACATAATTTCGACAGCCTTGCATGTGCGTCACTTTCTTGAAATGTATTGACATTAGAATGATGTATTACATAATCCAAATACAATGGGGTACTGAAATTGCCCATCTTTTCTCTCTAGCGCGCTCTCTCTCTCTCTCTCTCTTTACTATTGTACTCCAGGAAAAGTTATGAGGACCATATGTCAATAATATATGTAAATGCAAGCATTCAATGAAAACTAAAATGTGCGATAGGCCCATCTACAATAATGATTAATAGTTACCATTATTATTTATGAACATGCGGTGAAATTTTCTTATAGAATGTGCTACTTCTTTTGTCTGCTTCGATCACAATTGATCCGAATCAATCGCAAGTTTACAGTCACCTATCTCTTATTTACATAGCGGCGATTGACATCACTTGCAAATAAGTTACGATCAATCGCAACTGGCTATTAGACAGGGTCCTGTGTCGGTCTCGACCGTTGGTGTGATTGGGGTATTACAGTGTTTATCGCCTTTGTGTGGACGGGCCCCATGAAAGGTTGCAACTCGAGTCACCTATGCAAGTGGTCCTCAGTCGAGACACTCTGTAAGCCTCAATGAATTATGGATACCTGGTAATTGTCTTACCTGAATACATACACCTCCATAATGCATCATTCGGTGTAATGTGCTGTATAAACATGTCCCGCTGATTCAGCGTTACAAATGCAACGTCAGAAAGGAGTGGGTCTAAACGTGACGTGTAATTATTCAATTTCTATATTTATATGTTTCTCTCGTTCTTCCATTGTCCCGGCGTTTCACTTCCTTCATTTCCCTGTTTATTTTTATTATCCGAAAATTTGGGTGTTACACATTACAGGCCTGCCTCATGCATAAGCCGATTCAGATTTCCATTAGGTCCCATCCCCCTTCCCCATTCCTAATTACGGGTTTTGTCTCTCCCCCTCCTCTTAAAAAAATATTTGTAATTTTGTATTTGTATTTCTACCGTCTCCGTCGAGGTAGCACTTTAAAGCTTTGCGATTCTAAATGACATTGAAAACAATTTAAGCCCTGTGGATTTTGAATGTGGGGTGTAATTAATCGAAGGCCTTATAACCATGCAGGAAAACTATTTAAAAAAATTCTACCTTCAAACCTAAACATTAATCAAAATATCTAAAAAACCATTCATTCATACATATTCACTTAGGTTTTCAATTTATTTAACACGATCTACATTTACAAATGGTAATTGTTTATTTTATGCCCCATCCTTGGTTATGTCAGATTATAATCACAGCCAATGAAGTTAAACGAGAGAGGCCACGAAAACCTGAACAGGATACCTACTGCTAAAAATTGAGAAAATGAGAATATAAAAATAGGCTTCAAGCCTGGGGAAATTTTTAAAGCATAAGCGATTATGTCAATCGTGCAATTAGTTAATTCATGCCATTTGCTGATGAAGTTCGATCAGTTGTATTCATAATTATGATCTATAATAAATACGATTTGAAGTAGAGGAGTTAGTAACGCCATGAGAAGATACACGAAGTTATATATGTTTATTTGTTCCAACGCATTTTCGAACTCCTATTAGCATCCAAAGTCCTTAAATCAATTTCGTCACGAAAATGGTGCTAATACCTGGGGTCGGTAACAATCAAAAACTGTATAGAACAAACTCACCTTAAATGTCAATTATTACGAAAGCACTTTCATCATTCTTCTAACTTGTATGAGTTCTTTTCTCGTTGTTAACGCGGTCCGAAATACTTCGTGTATCCAATGATACACATTAATTCACAAACATGTTTCCCACCGATTCTCGTAAAAGCGTAAAAGCTCCAGCAGGCAGCTAACAGGGAACGCATACACACGATAATAAGCAATGACAGCGTATTAATGTTCGTGCAAGTATGGGGATAAAAAATGTGCCGAAGGTGCCGAGTTAACACATTGATGGCTGTACACGCGCGGCATGTTAAGAAGCAAAAAGTCGCTCTGTATTTTGATCATAAGGCACAGCATGATATGTTACCTCACTGCAACCTCTTACCTCGATCCACCAGCACTCCAGCGACTGACTCACCCGAAACGACGGGGTTACAACAACTCCAAGAGCCACCCAAAGTTCAAAACAAGCAGAGGCAGTGTTCAAACTTTCACTTGAACTCTCTCTCTCTCTCTCTCTATATATATAAAGTGTCGCCGACGAACAGTTAATTAGGGATAATGAAGCTCATAAACACCTACTCCCTGTCAAATCAGAGAAATAAAAGCAAGATTGAATCGTCGTCGGATGGACTAAGACGCTAATGAACTCTTTGGGACGACAGTACACTGAGAGAGAGTACATAACGGTCCGAAACAGTCTACGTTACTGCACAAAAGGCGGATTTGGTTCTTGAAACGCTCGATCGCATCGTTTGAGGTTTTAACATCGCTTTGTTGAACCAAGGAACCGCTTCAAGGGCTATTGAAGCAGAAGAGAAGGAGGAACAGTTGGATAGGAACAATCCATAAAGTGACACATTTAGCCCGCGGTTTATCGGCGAAGGATTATAGCTGGCCTTTCGGTTCTTTTGGTCAAAGGGGAAAGGGAAAGAGGATTGGATTACAGAAACAGGAAAAGTACCGTTGGTCAATTCATAAATCTACTTTGAGCAATATCAAAGTGTTTCCCTCAGTTCCTTTCTTTTCAAAGTTAAGATTTATTAGTTTAACGATATTAATAATAATAGTAAATTATATATTTCTACAGTGCATTTTACAAAATATGTCTCAAGCGCTTTTACATTGTATTATGAAAGGACTTGATTAAATAGTAGGCAACTGTTGAATTATCCTCAAACAAATATTCTGACAAAATGTAAGCTAGCCCCATGATTTTTAAAAGTGGTCCATTAAACTGAGTTTTTCTCTTCATTCCCGAATCATGTTTCAACCGTATACATTCAAATTGCTCATGTGCATGTGGTTTGCGAGGCAAAATCAGTAGTAGGCCTATGTTTTCTACCACCGATACCAGACGGTGCAATGTAATTTAATAGATCAGCCAAACATGCAATTATAGTACATGCGGATACGTCTCCAGCACAGAAACGTTGTAGTTTGGCATACTTTAATAAGTTCGAAGATAGATAGAATATGCATAATTCAACACACTTCTATCATGTAATAACATTCTAAGTTATGTACGGTCCGAAAGAATCAATCTTCAATTGAAAGGGAAATCCTACAGTCTGACGCAAAAGAGTGGTTGGTATATGTTACCGTAGAGGGCAATATAATATACAGTTTACCGAAGTATTATACCCCGACAATCGCAACCAATCGCCCTAAATGCCCTACATTCCACAGTATGTGTTTTACTCTCGGTATGCACTCTTTACCTAAGGAAGTGGTGTAGCAACGGAGTGGACACAAGGGTACGCCCCTCCCCCATATCCATATTCATACACCCTCCCCCTAACCAGTATTAAACCTTGTGAATCCACATTTCATTTTCCAAGTGAGACCGACGCCCCCTGCCCCTTTCCCAGGCTCGTCGCCCCTCGATGGATGTACTCACGCTACACCACTGGCCGAAGGGTATGGGGGACCGGGTCACTTGAGATGAAGAATCATGCTAAATATTGATGGAAGATATTAGTAGGAAGAATACCCGACACGCAACCCGACAGTTCGGTATAATTATGAGATCACACTTCAGTTGTATCATACATCGGGATCATCAGGAACATGTTAACTACATTTGTCAAGAACTATCTATAGAGAGCGACGTTAATATAGATAAATATGATTTAATCTTTTGCAACTTTCTCAATGAAAAATTATTGGTATTGTGTTTTAGTTAAAATTTGATTTAATGTCATCATTTATCATTATTATATTGTATACACATTCAAAAAAACTTGGTGATATATAAAATATATATAAGTAATATTGCTGAACTGTAATTTGATTTGTGTGTTGTAGAAGAAAATACATTTAATTCAATGCAATTCAAAAAAAAAAACAGATCTATCTTCTCGTGTTGCTTTTTCTCCTTTTCTCTCCCCTATACCAGGCTGCCACTCTTCCTTTCCGCTCGCTCTTTTGCTTTATCTTCTTTTTTTAAAATCTCTTTTTGTCTAGTAATCAGTCTCTTTCTCTTCCATTACTTATAATTTGTATTCCTATTTTACCTTAGTTTCCTTCTTTATTTTTTCTCCGACTAAAATTTTCTCTCTCTCTCTGTCTTCTTTCTTTCTTTTCATATCTCTCTCCCCTTCTTTACTTTGTTGTGCATTGAAATTTTTATTTTTGCTACAAATTGGGTATGATACGGTTATAAATTATGAGTGTATAACCTCCAACTGTATTGCTTCTTGTTTCACCTTGCATCGCTTTGCATGATGTATGTACATCCCACTTAAATTAGCTGTCGAGCTTCTACATGTTATTGTTTTTTTAAAACAAGTACCATTTCAATCAATCAATCAAATGCCATTTTGAAATCATATATTGAAGGAGAAAAGTTACAAAGCTCAAGCAGATTTGGAATAATTGCACAAATATAGGCTCAGAACACAAATTAAGTACACACAGGTCGGTACAATTCAGGATACCGTGGAGATGGACCTAACTCGTATTAATAATGAAATCAGAAAGTGGAAACAAATATTTATTTATCACTCATATTTAAAAAGGTGGCACCGTCACATGATTAGGTTTTCAATGGGGCCTTTTACATGAACATATAATTTTTACCCAAAAAATGAATACAATCAAACATAAATATGCTCATTTTACATCTTAAACAGTTCTTGTACATGTATATTGAAGGAGGAAAGGAAATCACAAATGTTCATACTTTTGACTTTGTTATCAATTAAAACCTCATATATATTATAGTTTAGAAATGTTAAAGAGAAGGTTGAGTTCTGGGAAGAGGTGAAAAATAATTTGTGAGCGTTATCATTCTTATTATGCCAATGTGGAAGAACATCAGATAAGACATGTTCCCTTGAAAATCATGGCTCTTCAAATGCCTTCATATTCTAAATATGTCATGTACATCGTAAAACTCGGGGGGTAGGTTTTTTACGCCACGTATTCGTGTAGTCCCATATACAGCTTTCTGTGTACAGTGTTTGTAACTTTCCCAAGACTTGGCCAACTTCTTATCATTTTGATGTTTCCAAAACCTTGCAATACACCCAAATTCTTATATGCTAGATGATCAACCTTTTCTGGTCGATTCCACACCGTTTCTTGCACAATGCAATCACATGACCATAACTCAACTTCATCTTTAAGGTATCATCATCATATTGATATGTTTTGTTTATTCAAAGTTGTTTTTATGTTTGTAAACTCTACCTTACCCTATTTTGTGTTATGACTTGTGCACTGTAATGCCTTCATATCAACACAATATTGATGCATATCAATAAACTCTTAATAATCTAACAATACAGATATCACAATACAGATTGGATTTATAGAAATATCTTCCCTGAGGATATTGAGCATTAAAATATTGAAATTGTTATAGCAACACAATTGATCGTATAGATTGTGTTGTTATAACAATTGTAATCATGTTATTAGAATTTTGTTAATGATGACTGGCGGTGCCATGACTCACGTTCGACATATTCAATATAATGATGCTTGCCTTTGACAGATGATTTTGATAAGGTTAACAATATGAGGGAGAAAATAAACCAGGTACCATAGGTGCCCTGAGGCCATTGAGTTGTACAGTCCCAATATATGCATGTACCTGAACAAATATTTTTTGAAACACATAATTTGTCAACCACTTGAATTGGCGGAGAGCTGAAAGAGTAACCGTAGAAGCTTATATAAAAGTACAAACTAGAATTCTTTGTATATCAGTTTTAAAGAAAATATGACAATATTGAATAAATATGTTGTGAAAAGGGATTGCTCTACAAATGAACTCGTATTTGAAACATGAAGATAAATGATTGACAATTCTGGACCAAAATTTGGTGTGTAGTCCAATGTACCTATTTCTGTGTGAGTGCTTGTGATCCTCAGCAAGATTGAGTCATCTTTCGTTTTGGTGATATCAGAACATTACGATATACACCAACTCTTATGCGTTACAAAATCAACCTTTCCCAATTGCTTTTAAACAGTTCCAATCACAATGCGATTTGCATTAATAGATCTCCTAACTCAGCTTATCCTCAAATACTCTTTATTGCTATTAAACGTCAATACTCTTTATTGCTAACGTCAATACTCTTTATTGCTAACTTAAATACCCTTTATTGTTAACTTAAATACTCTTTATTGCCAACTTAAATACTTTATTGCTAACTTAAATACCTTTTACTGTCATCAAATGTTTTAACAATTTTCGGAAAAGGGTCGGGGTATGCTTATCGGGAAAGTCGTTAACGAAGAACAGTATCGAAGGACAACGATATCCAGTTTTGTAGTGCAACCCGTTGAAAATTACATGTTTTTTTGAAAAATTTCGGTGAACTGTTTATAAAAACTAAATCTGGTAGCGTATATAAAAGAGAGACATACATACTCGATTGAAAAATATTNGGGGTGTGTTGGTAGTATATATACTGAAATTAAGTTTGCCTTAGATCATGTTATAGATGAGTATAGGTTCCCTGATTTTGATAACTGAAAGAGGAGACTTACTACAAACGTAGCAGTGACGGGGTGTATCCAAGGGGGTTGGAGAGGGACGCCCCCTCCCCCTTTCAACTTCAACTTCTAAAGCCCACACAGATAACGTTTATTTCAAAATCCTAGATTCGCCACTGCACGATATGGTAGGTTTTCGTACAAAGTTCAACTTAGTATGGAATACACATTAACTAAAGTTCTTGCGAATCTCATTCAATTTGAAAGGACTTCAGGGGCTTAAGGCGAAATCGAGAGTCGGCATAGATGTATTCAATTCAAATCATTTTGCATGAATGCTGAAATGTCTGTACATTCTTTTTTTCCGCGATTTCAGATCGTCCTTGAAAAGTCTCAAAATGCAGATTTCAAGGGATAATTTTGTGGATTATTTGTAAGCATACCATCCCTGCCTAGAATGGGGGTTTACCTGTACTTTAGGCAACTCAAATTCTTCTATAGGTCCTTGAATTTAATGTACAATCAGCTACCGTCCGCCAGGGATCTTACCGGGAAAACCTACAGCACGCGAGACCGTCAACAATAACAAATATATAACAACAAATAAGAACGTTTAGCAAGAACAAAGTTCCAAAAGGACTCCGAGACAGACGGCCAACGAGACCAAGAACTTAAATAAATACAAGGGGAAAGATAGACTTGTCGGTAGTGTCGCCTTTGGTCTCGATTGCCGTCGCTAAAGTGAGCCGGGCAAAAAGTTGTCACAGGGTCCATTAGACCCGCAATGGTGGGGTCGTATTCGTAGACTGTCGTTCCAGTAGGGTGTCGGTCACATGAACCCTCAAGGTTCAAGAGACCGATATTAGGGACTTTTAGAATCGCACGAAGTCAATGGGGATTGCTACGGTCGACGTCCTTTTAATGCACTGACTTGAATGGACGTCACACGTCTCAGTCCGCGCAAATCTAAAAGTCCCTAATGTCAGTCTGTTGGGGCCGTTGTCGGTCTAGAGCAAACCTCAACAAATTCAGAATTAAGAGTCAAGAGGTATCCCGAGGATACAATGAGCTGATTATAATTACACCGGCTATTTTCAAAAGTTACGGGGCTTCAATGGGAGTTGTCATTATATTGTCGTCAAACACGGTTCAGTAAATACTTGGTTGGTTTGACTCCGGTACACACTGATACAGCTTAAACGTATTAAAGAAATCCTCCATACCTTTGTATCGTAAACAGTTTAATACTAAATGATATTTAGAGGGATATTACTTAAATTGCTGACATGCCGCGTCACAGTTAGTTGGTAAATCTAGGATGATCCTACACTTTGAGTAGCTAAGTTTCTGGGCGGATTAAAACGTCATGGTCTGGTTAAAGATGGCAAATCCACTTTATCAAACACTCGATTACGGTCTTATACACCAAAAAAAGAAGATAACAGAAGAAAAAAATAGTTTTAGACTGAAATGATTGATACTGAGATGGTGTATTATATGGTGGGAAACATCAATAAGGAGCATCGGTTTATATTCAATCAGTGACATGCGAGTGAACAAGGCGATCGAGAGAGGGGAGAGTTGGGAGCGGTCGTATCGTCCATGTATTACGATGTCTCCTCCTACACCCATTCTCCCACGTCGCTATCTCTCTGTCCCTCTCTCTCGCTCTGTCTCTCTCTCTCTCTCTCTCCGAGACTCTCATTCTCTCTTTGACTCTCTCACTATCTCTCTCCCTCTCTCTTTCTTTTTTTTTTCTCTCTCTATCTATCTATTTATCTATCCACATCTATCTCTCTCTCTATATATATATGTGTATATCTCTCTCTCTCTCTCTCTCTATCTCTTTGTGTATCTATATC
>BEXV01000544.1:132321-147351 GCA_003118195.1 Hemicentrotus pulcherrimus | reverse complement strand
CCCCCCCCTCCCTCGCCCTTCCTCGTTCTTCCTTTGTCTATTATGTATTTCTTTCTTTTTCATTCATTCTCTATTTCTCATCTCTACTAGCTTCTCTCTTTCGCCTTCACTCTCAATCTCCCTTTCCCTCTTTCCCACCTTGCACTAAAGTTCGTAACTCAACCTTCAAATCATTCTACGAACATGGCGAAGCTTAAAATTAACCAAGCTTTCTTTTGAACATAGTACATGTACGTGTAACCCGTTTAAGGCGCCACACTATAGGGGCCTCGCCCCCTAATCGCGTAACGATGCTGCTACACTATGTATGCAATGCTCAGTACCAGCGTCGTACTTTTCATTCATTTTTACAGATCAGTATACTCACATTTTTTCGTAATTTTAAAGTGAGTATTAGGCAAGGTCTAATGAGGGAAAACACACATTTTATTGATCTGTTTAAAGGTATCACAAAGTTTTGGTATGGGGTCATGAATTTGGTTCAAATGTACATATTCGAAGCATATGTGATCTTACAATATGCAGTGATCGTTGTCGCGGTTGAAATTAAGTCTAAAGTTATGAAATTGTAAATAATAAACTCTTTATGTTGTATAGCGCCCTCTCAAGGTCAAGATATTAATTAAGCCATAAAACAATTTCTGGACTAATTTTGACCGATAATGCGCTATTCCCGTTTGGTAGGTATATATCACAACTACATATTCTGAAATTTGGAGGGTCGCAGCTACCATTGTACGGCCGTATGCGCTATTTGAAATTTATCAAAATTTATCGGGAGTACCGATAAATTGTTATTTTCGTTTTTTCTCGAAAGCAGAAGTGTTTTAGGGGCAAATTATTTTAGAGCTTATTATACATCCACAGGGGCATCCAAATATATCAAAATAGTAAAGAATCATTATCCTCCCAATTTTTAAAATTTCCCAAAACTTTGTATTACCTTTAGCATCAACAACACAAGTTTCTACTTCGAAAGACCCCTCTTATACTTTTCCAACAAAATAAGCAAGTATCAATATAGCTTGCAAAATCAACGCAGATCAGCTATGATGCATCGGTATCGTAAATGCATCACAAACGACAACAGTTTTTGCTAAGTTCTTCTTAATCATTTTTTTCACGAGTAATTGCGCTGCACTAAACATTTCGGTGTAACATAAAAAGACTTACCTCTTTTGAAATGACGAAAATGCTACGAATACCTTGCAGACAGGGAAAAGAATGTTCACGGAAGCTCTGGAATTTTTCACAACGGTCTCTTCTTCTGATCACAGAACTAGACAGAGTCACGTATCGCATCCGATACAAAGTGATCTAGAAATAACTAATGTTTAGTGCGGGCTACTCGCAATACCTTCTGCGCGGTATCTAGTCGTTAGCTTTTGGCATGAATCGATCAGGCGCGTACGCAGGGGGGGGGGAGAGAGCTTTGGAATTAAAACCCCGCCCCCTCTCAATGTTTCTGTCAGAGGAGGATCCAGGGCCCATTGCCCTTTGCTCAAGGGGTAGGTGTTGAGTCCACAAAAGTACATACTATCTCCCCCCCCTCCAATGAGCATCCGAAAAAATCTTTTTCCCCCTGCTTATTCGCCTGCTGGCGTACGCCACTTGAACCGATTCACCTGCTTGGGTCTATTGTGCAATCATCCAGGTGCGAAATGTACCACAAAGCCTCTAAAATATCAGGGTCGCCAAATATTTCACTTTCCACGTGACTGGTTTTTCTCATAGGAGCTCCCCATAAATCTGACAAATGCGCTTTTTTTCAGAGCAAACATTTTAATGTCATTACAGAACCAGCATTTCTCCTCGTGCTTCTTTCATAAATTCAGGTAATAGAACTTAAAGCCCCCCAAATAGTTTCGGAAAGCCTTCACAATGATTTCGTCAGATTTCTTAGAGTTCGTTGTTAAAGATTGAAATACAATCAAATCTAATAAGGGGCTGTGATTGATTTTGTTTTAATCTGTGAGTGGATTAATGGAAAAATAAGTTTAAATACTGGCCGGAGATATGAATTTACGCGTGCCTACCGTATACAAACGGCGAATAGCCGTGTGCGTATGAGTGATGTGTGTGTGTAAATGTGCGTGTGTGTGCGTGCGTGTGTTTGCTTTGAGAGGCCTGGCTGTTGTGTAGGCTCAAAGGGACGTGCATCCCCTGCCACGTCCCTGAGAGCTTACAGCCAGGCTTCGATTATTTAGCAGTCGATATGCCTTTTATATACCGAATTGACACAAAAATTTACCAAGAATTATTACCTTGTCCTTTTATTGAGTAAAGATTGGTTTAAAAATCACGGAAAATCTGAGGCATTGTCTTTTAATCTTCGCTGCATGGAAAGATGACTGAAAGTTACACTCATTTAGGAATCGCAGACAAAAAGCACTGCATGGTGTCCGTGCTCGCACAAAGACATTTTAACACGTAAACCAATGGGGATCTCATCAAAATTTTACTATTTTCCCGGTCCCCGGAATCTTTAGGGAATCTCACTCATTGACTATTGACCGTTACTGGCATTGTTCGTTTCTTTACGGGAATGGCTAAAATCACGACTCTTATTTCGACCAATCAGGTGGCTAGATTTCTAAAGAGGGGTATATAACAATATCTATGCCTCCAATGTATCTTAAGTCTATGATTTATGTTTAGCAATATTGAAATATGAAGACAATAAGGCTTAATATGCATATATATTCATGAGCTGTCAAAATAATACTCTTATTTCATGCGAGGTTTATACATATATACATTTTTTTTCGCGCTTTTAACAAAAGGAGTGTAAAATAAGCAATGTTTGCATCAAGATTACATTAAATGAAAGGAAATTTATTCATACCCGTTTGTTTGTAAATTTATCTATCATATTTTTGGGGGTATTATCGTTCTTGTTTACCTTTCTGTTATTGTGTCTAAACACCAAAACGTGAGTGCAGAGACTAGTTTAGCCTACCAACAACTTATACTTCTGTCATGTGGGTTAAAAAAAACATGTGTAAACATGCAAACGATACAAAAATATCAAGTCAAGTTGAGATTATTATTACAGCCACGGTTGCATACAGAAATCTCCATAATCCCTAAACAGCGCTGAATTGTGATCATAGTTCACGTTAATACGATCGTGCAAAAGTATATCTTGCTCATAGCATTGTTCAAACAATAATTCTATTATATTAAAGACGAGTGTGATGCACGTCACTGTTCTCATACCGAACAAAGTGATAGAGATACTTGAATTCCATACGTGTTTTGTTTACACGTGAGAGGTACGTATATATTGCGCAGGTATGGATATTCAAATGGCTATATAAAATATGAAATCAAGTAAAAAATGTAAGCATCGACACTATCAGAAAATATAGTACACGCCGACAGGGGTTTGCTAGACGAGTTTGAACTATCAGGGGGGTGGAGTGATCTATGATCAGACTAATTTCACTGATAATTTGGCAAACGATTTTCAACCTCAGGTAATGTGTATAACAGTAAATACAATTGTCATCAGTTTCGGCGATTTTAGACTTCTGTTTTTCCAGATAAGGCCTACATTCTTTTAAGCTCTCGAAATCTTCTTTAAAAAAGGTATTTCAAAATCTAGGGACAAAAGATGATAGAATCACAATTTTTTTTCTTTTAGTAAGCTTTAAATGGCAATGCAGCCTACCACACATATGAATCACCCTTCATTTCCCATCTCTCTCTCTCTCTCTCTCACACACACACACTCTCTCTCTCTCTCTTTCATTCTCTTACTCACTCTACCCTCTCTCCCACCCCTTCTCTCCTCTCTCTCTCTCTCTCTCTCTCTCACTATCTCTTCCTTTCATCCACCATTCCCACTCTTTGATGTAATATTCTTCGTGTAGATCACGGTTTTACAACCGTGTTAGAATATCGAAGCCAAGGTCATGAAATCGAATTGTTCATGTACATACATTTTCCTCTTAGATGGACTCGATTCGCTGTTTGCATGGCAAATAGAATTAGACGGAGGGAAAAAAAGCAACATAAGCCTTTCACAAATATGTCATTGTATTGTGTGCGTGATCACACATACAAATACAGACATGCTCCATGTACAATTGCCATACTCGTAATGGAGTCATACAAAATCTCCCATTCTTTTGATATTTTCTCCGCATGAATAACGAGACTTGCTGAAAGCAATCACCAAATTTCTTTATAAATGAGACGATAAATCAGGGAATCCATTATTTAATGTCACTAGTTATAATCTTAAGACGACACCTTTCGTCGATGTTGCTTGTTTATTGCGCTGATTAAAACCTCATTACATTCTTTTAGTTTTCACTTTGTTTCATGTTTTTGAACGAATTACACCAAATACACACACCCACACTCTTTCGAATTATTTCTTCAATTCATTTTTTGGGCAACTCAATGCTTTTATTAACCCATTGAATACTGTATTCTCTAATTTCCCAAGGCTTAACACACCAACCACTTTGTCCCAGTAGGTAATGGGTAAAGGTCTTGATCTTTTTTTTTTTAGCCTCTCTATCATCATTATCATATCTATCGGACATAGTCCATGCATAGGAATTCATGAATTAATGCGGCACATTACCGTCATGGCATACGATAGCCCAGACACTACTTCAAATATGGCAATGGTGTTGGATCGCCATTCAATATGACAACCACACGAAGAGTGTTTGCATGCATATATACTTCGACAACGGGTGTGCTAGCATCGGGCACACTGCGACAATCTCTCTTGCCGGAACGCAATGATCTGGTACATTGTTTCCTTATATTGCGCACCCTTTGTTACCGGTTACGTCAGTACGTGCGCTAATCAGGCCTTTGAACGTATTTGGCGCCTAAAACTTGTGACCAGAGCAAATACGTCGATCTAGTATATCTTTGGGCCGGGTTTTGAATCGCTATGACAAAAAAAAAAAAACACAGGGTTGTATCTCACTGTCAAAACTTTTTAAACCAGATCATACCAGCAGCAAAACTACAGTAAATTTCTCTAAAATGTTTCTTATACGAATACAAAACACGGATGGATGGGAAATTCACAAAATTAACTCATACCAATTCCTATAGCCTTGTTCATGGTATAGAAATGCGCGAACATTTACGATGACGCTGACGTAGTAGATGTAGAAAATGTAAAATGATTTTTTTTTTTTTTTTTTGCAGTACAATAAAACATTAAAATTGCCCTAAATTGATTACTCGAAAGTCTATGTTAAAAAGTGTGATCTATAACATTTTGAAACAATGCTTGGGATGCCATTTACTGGTTGGTGGATGTGGGTCGTTCATTTTAAGACCAATGTACTTTTTTTCCTCATAATATAAGCCATTTCTTTTTGTTTTTACCATCTCGGAACGTCGTATCGTGTCATTTCTGTCTCACTATATTAAGCAATTTCTATTTCAAAAGATCAATCCAGAATTGTTGTATTGTTACATTGTTGTCAATTTAGTGTAAAGCCGTTCCTATAAAATCGATGTTGGAAATACTGCAGCGTTGTAACTCAAGGAAATGGGTAACTCCACCCTTCATCGCTGTAAGGGAGAGCTTGTACATCCTGGGTGTGTTTGTACCGGTAATTTTACCCAAGGGAGCGTTCTGCTTGTACACAGAGCCGTTTAAACACCGATATATTCCTTCCCAGCACGAAGAGTCACCACCGAACAAATACATATATATATATATATATATATATATATATATACGGAGGAGATATTACGTCAATTCAAGATGATGCGTCGTTGCTCTACGTAGCGTTTGAGAAGACGTACGTCTAAAAGCATTCTTTATTTTACTCCCTCTTTTTTTTACGGGGGAGGGTGATCAATTCATTAATTTATATGTATATATTACATAAGTTTTTGACTACCCGAATTTTATGGATCCAATTTGACTCTCTCTTTCTCCTTCTTCTTCTTTTTTTGTTTTCTTCTTTTTCTTCTTCTTCTTCGTTTTCTTCTTCTTTTTCTTCGTCTTCATCATCATCATCATCTTTTTCTTCTAGTTATTCTTGTTCTTCTTCTTTTTCTTCTTCTTCTTCTTCTTCTTCTTCTTCTTCTTCTTCTTCTTCATCATCATCATCTTCTTCTTCTAGTTCTTCTACTTCTTCTTCTTTTTCTTCTTGTTCCTCTTCTTCTTCATCTTCTTATTTTTCTTCTTCTTCATATTTTTGTTTATTTCATTCTTTATTTTTATCTCTCAATGTTTGTTTCCCCCAAGCCCTTTCATTTTCTCTATATTCGTCTTGTTTTTCCTTTCCTTTCTGTACTCCTTTTCTCACATACCCATTCCCATGTACAATAACCTCCACCTTTCTTTTTTTTTTTTCTTTCTTTTTTTTTCCTTCTGCGATTTCCCTCCTTACAAATAGGTCACGTCACGACCATCACGTGACCATCTTTTTCTCAACGACTGCTTTCAATGTCATTACCGCCATAACGGATCCGGTAAAAAGTACCATACGCATGTGATTACAAGCATTTAACCTTTACATCAATGTCTTTAATCGCTACTTAATGGCGGTGTTTGGGCTGCCCAGTGATCGTAAATAGCATCATCACCGCATCAAAACAACCAGGCCCATGCCGAAGATACAACATGCAATAATTGAAAATGCTTAGATATTTAACTCTTTTTTTTTTTTTTATAAAGAGCATTGGATTAAATCGTTCTAATTTGAAATGTGAAATGTCCTTTAAAGTTCTTAAACCTATGGTCATACCATGGACCTGCTACTCGTCGTAGTAGGTCCGTGGTCATACGTAACAACAATGCGGAAAACTGACGCGCATGCACATGAAACTGGTGATATAAAATGGCAACAAAATAATGATTATAAAGTCACAACTTCATTCAAAAGATTTCGTTTTTGACATTTTTATATAAACGTTAAACTCAATCCATAATGGAGAAAACTCCATATCTTTCTTATATATTGAATTTTACTGGATTTAGAGAGATAACATCGACGAAGATGTTATTCAGTACTCATAAATTGTTGTGACATTTACAATATTATGGCGTGAAATGTGTTCGATTTTTTTTTTCAGCACTCGTCTGACTCATGTACTGTATCGGATGGGACCGATCGCAGACTCCATTTCAGGGCGGTTATTTGCCAAGTATAAATATGTATTGTCATGTGATCTGGGAGGTTGGCGCTGTTTAATTTGCCCTGGAATTATTTGATCAATGCAGACACTTTCCAAATGATTTGTGTACAATCGATGCTTCACAGTGCCCCAAGAAAAGTGAAAAGAAAAACGTGATAATTAAGTCAGTGTGTACCTGAGCAGATGGATATGTTACATACAGCATTACAAGCATGATACAGGCTCTACACAATCTATGAGTACCTGCTTTTTTTATTTATACACCATAAGATTTTCTTTTACATTCCATTGAAACAAATTATATAAACAATTTTCGGTAACATAACAAACATAAAATACTTAAAAGTACTTCCCGATAATTAATCATACATAACCAAAGATGCATAACAAAGATAATAGGACAAAATAAAAATCAAATTGTCAAATTATGATATTTTATGAAACTTCATGAAATCATTTGCTGGAGAAGGACTTCCAATGTAAGCAGATTTCTTGAAATTAATGACATCACGTGTAAAATACAATATATTCAAACTCATTCTCTTAACTAAATACCTGCATCATTCTTTTCCATATCTCTTCATTATTATGTACATGTATGCCTATGTTCATTTTCCTAACAAATATCGACCCCTTCGACCGCGTACATGTAAACCATGGATGCGTGTCAGTAAATAAACAATGGCAAAGACTGTTGCAAAATTAAAATCAAGGCCATTTAAAGACGCTATTATATCCCATCGAAATCAAGCTGTTACTACTACTAGAAGCATTTTTACATTAACATTTTAAAAGGTTTTTTTTTTTTTTTTAATATTCCGATCTCAACATTTACGATAAGGGAGGTAGCAGAATTTTCGTTTGCATGATTTGCTTATTAGCCTACGTCTATTTTTGTTCTTGTTATCATGCAGATAAGTCGAGTCTTTTACTTTCCATTCTCCATTCGTTTGTTTTATATTTTAAGTGGACCTGTTGCATTCAATGTTCATCCTCTATAAATATATATTTAATCTACACATGTGTGTAAATAAGAGATATGAACCGAAGTAGAGAGATTAAAAATCAGTGTCAAAAATCATACCGTCCCAAAGCCCCCTCAGAACCGACACACTTCACGTTATCAGCAGGTGGCCTGCACCAGAAAACGGATGACATTTGCTCAGAGGCGTAGCAAGGATTCAAGGGCTACCGGAATTTTGGGAGGGGCGGACTCGTTAAAGGAAATGCGTTTTAACAAGGCCAATAATTAGGGGGTGTGATGGGTTGTAGCGTCTTCTTTTTACTTCAATTTCCTTCTCTCCCAGTTTTGTTTGCTCTCTCTCTCTCTCCCTCTCTCTCTCTTTCTCTGTTTCTCTTTCTCTCTCTCTCTCTCTCTCTCTTTCTCTAGCTTTCTCTTTTTCCTTCCTTTTTTTACTATTTGATTGGGGGCACTTTGTTCAGTGTATCCTGTAGCTGCGCCATTGCATATGACGATAAATGGTTATACTCTCCATTCCTTATCTGCCTACGGGTGTATTCTACGACATTCATGACGTCATATTGTTCCTGATAATACCGCCTACTTCTGAGATTAGCGTCACCCGTTTAGATACAAGTACCATTAGACAGATAAAAGCAACAGCTACAATATTCATACCCCTTGGAAAACTGACGTTTTTGTTTTTCGTTACTCAAAAAGGAAAGGTGGTCCGATTGAATTAAGGCCTTGGTTGAATACTTTTAGATGTAAATATTAAATGTGTCACACATTCCCAAGTAACATAGGTCGTGACAAATCCATTTTCACGTACTCACAAAAATAAAACTTGGTAAGGGTATGACAAATTAATTTGAAACTATATATACTGTGCTAATATTTTACTCATTGCGGATGTAGTATCGAAAATAATATCGCTAGTGATATTCGTTTGTCTCGCAATGTGGTCAATAAGGAATCTAAAAGAACACGATGTTTCGTGCGCTATCTGCAACACTTCGTCAGGTGATAAAAACTAATGTAAGCAAGGGTCTTTTATACTTTACGGGAGGACCGGCGGAGCGGTCTATAATTCGATCGATATACTGTATATATATATATAAACACACAATATACATCTACAATATACATGTACATATATATATATATATATATGTAAATCTACAAGCGATAGCCGTATAATGCCCAACTGTTGCCCTTCTCTGCTACACTTTCTTCGTTGTTAAAATTCTTCAAGAGACAGGGCTTAGGAAATGAAAACAAAGAGTGCATGCCCATGATACCCGCAGCCAGGAGAAGGAAAGAGATGGAGAAATGGAGAGGAAGAGAGGGGGTAAAGCGGTGATGAGAGAAAGGAACGCTGGAAATGAGAGTATAATATACATATACACTGTTGAGCATGACGTTGGAATAGTTTGTTCTTACTTCTGTCCATGTAATGATTGAGTATACATTATTTATTCTTTATAGATAAAGTCTATTTCCTCTTGGAACGTTATTGTATCATATAATTGGAACGGACATGGCAGAGAAGTGTTGTTTCAGGAAATATTGAGAGAGAGAGAGAGAGAAAAAAAAAAGAAAGAGAGGGGGATTTATCAACGATTATGAAACCGTTAAAGAATATACCAGTGAAATATGCTATTAACAATGAAACAGATAAAGGGGGAAGAAGGGAGAGAGCATATTATGAGAAAGAAAGAGGGAAAGATAAACAGATCTGTGGACAATAATATAGAGATCTAGAGAGAGAGAGAGACAGAAAAAGGGGTACTTGACTGCCGAAATCGTGGAACTCGCGACAAGATGAGAGTGAGAGACATAGAATGAGAGACAGATAATAGTAAGAGAGAGAGAGAGAGAGATAATGAGAGAATATGAGGGATGGAATGAATTTATGTATAGATGCAATGGATGAGGGTAGAGGTGACGAGAGAATGAGTGCATGCATCTTTCATTCGGGATGTCTCGGAGAAGATGTTTTGGTTACTGCCACCACTGCACGTAAAATGAAAGCGATATACCGCTCGCTTCCGACGAACCCGAGTGCCTACTAAATTTCGAGAGCATGGAGGGATCACCGCAGAACGGACTGGATATCGAGAAGGAGAAAGATTGGGAAAAGTCGGGTGTGAGGAAGGCAATCAAAAGGAGACAGACGGACAGACAAAGACACAGAAAGAGAGAGATAAAGGTTCATTGTGTGATGGGTAGCCTACTTTAATAGCGGGAATAACAATCGAACGGTTTGCTGTTCGAGGCCCAGTCGCGGCACTGTATGGTCCTTTAGAAAGACACACATCTATACTCGAATGAATAGTCACATTTGTTATGTTTGTAAAGTGCTTCATACTACGTTTCTTACCGCTTTACTTGAAAAAATGTAAAAATATGACCCCCCCCCCCTTCTCTCTGTCTCTCTCTTTCTCTCTCTCTCTCTTTCTCTCTTTCTCTCGTCAACCTCCCCCTCCTCTCTCTCTCTCTCTCTCTCTCTCCCTCTCTCTCTCTATAAATATATACGTTCTGCACATCGCTCTCTATTCCTTTTTCTCTTGATTCTATATTCCACATACACTTTACTTTTCTACTCCCTTTTTCCAGGTACAACTCCCTGACTCATTCCGATAAACCCAAACCAGTGCTGACAGGGGAAATTGATTTTCCTTTGACCAGAATGCGGTTATGTGCAGACAAAGTTATTGGAATGCCGACACAAACAAAAAAAAAACATTATTTAGGAGACTACAGCTATACTCCTTTATATACAGACCATCGTACATACAACACGAACTGTAATATGTATAAAAAACAATACATAATGCCGACCCAGAAATTTAAGTAGTATACTTTGTTTAAGGACCTACTCGTCAGTGTGTTTGCTGTATATGGGCGCGTGTGTGTGCGGGTGTGTGTGTGTGAGAAAGTGAGTATTTGTATGTTCTATATTTTGTAGCTTAGTATTTTCATCCATTGTATAATCATACGTAACATTCGTTTTACTGTAAATGTATGTATTTTGTTGACTATAGGGCCCCGCTCACAAGCTTAGCTTCTAAAGGGGTCCTAAAACCATTCAGTTTATGATGGTATCAAGATAGAATATGGTGATTGATGTACTATTACCAGTGTCTTTTTTATGAAACAGATTATATCATGCTTTGTGTGGTTTTGAATAAAATGAACTAAACTGAAAAATAAACATAACTATGATAATGTTTAGTTCTGGCCACGTGATGACATTATGACCACAGTAAAAAGGTGATTGCGTAGTACCGAAAAAACTGGTGTATACTGTGAGTTTTTGGAATAATCAAAATAATAATAAATTATCTCGTTTTTGCTGGAAATCCCATATACCGCATAAGGAAATTGGAATATGGAACTGCACATAAATTATGTGGCACAAAAGTGTGGTTTTAATTTTCAAGGTATTTCTAGTCATGATTCGAATATAAGGGCATTTGAAAAGCACATTTTGGGGAAGGTATTTTTCTAAATTGCAAAAGAAAGATGAGAAAGTTCACAAATTATTTTTACTTCACCAGCTCTCAACTTTCCGTCCTCGTAACTGTACATGTATTTATTTATGATAATGGACAGTTCATAAGGATTTGAGACCTTTTACAAAAACCTTTATATTGGAATATGTTTCTTAATATTTATCCTTCGTTAGCAAATTATGAATAATCTCAACGCCCATATACACTGTCCAAAGACTTGAGCGTTGAAATATACTGAAGTTGCCTCCAGTCGCCGTAGATTTATCGTTCTTCCCGTTCGCAAAATTTATTTCGTTTACCAAATGCGATGTCATAGATTTATTGTCTATTTATTTGATTTTACATAAAACTAAGTATTCCTCGCTGCTCTCTTTGGCGAATTTATGACACACGTTGGAATTGGAAACCTTTGCTGATGTGTTATTACATATCCACTTTGTAAAGTGACTACGTGTGTTAGTGTGAAGAAAAAAAATGAGTTCAAAGAATTGCCTTTTTCGATGACAACAAATAATTTATCATCCCAACGGTTACCGAAATGAGAATGGTAATAGTGGGTTCTTGTATTTATTTGCCATTCCTCGTTGTATACGGAGTGTCATTTCGATGCGTTGCTACCTACGCTAATAAAGCATTTGAATGTTATTAGATCATACGCCTGTTAACTATTGGAATTGCAGCACCGTTCGATTTGCATTTACATTTCGTGCGATATTAATCCCGAATCGCGCGTCAGAGACCGCCAGTCGCTGACGCACTCCTAAGTCAGGCAAATGATACCTTTTTTACAGTTGGCATTATACACCACGTACTGGGTCACTGCTCTACGACAGTTTCCCTTTCATCTTGCACTCGTTTGTATTTTTCACAGTTAACGTGCAATTACGAATCCCTTATTGGATCAGGATTGCCATACATCGTCTTCTAAAGCACCCACATAAGTATCCGGTAATTTGGGAGTCGCAGATTCTGTTCGCCATTTTGCAGACGACATCACTGTCATTTACCGAGTCCAAGGCCTAGGGCGTCAGCGAGCGTAGTAAACACCATTATGACAACACATGGTCATGATGATGGTTGTATGATGCGCTATGTGATTCGGCGACAGTGCAAGTCACCCCTCATGCACACATGCGGTATGACGTCATAGTATCAAGTTGTACGCTTCGAATTAGAATTAATGTAAACCAAAGATATAAAACTGTGTATATGAAGAGCAAACGGTTTTATATTGTTTAACACAGGGTTTTACGTCCTTACGTCTCTCAGCAAACGACGTATATTGTATTGTTGATCCATCCTTTCCTTCCATCCTTTCATCTACCCATCTATCAATCCACCAACAAAATATGTCAATTCCACCATAACTTGCAATCAATCCATCTATCTCCGCTCTATCTGTCCACCTATACATCTATTTGTGTACATATTTCAAATCTATCTATCTATCTATCCAGGTATAAATATGTCCATCCATCCATTCATTTATCTAGCTTACCTTGCATAAGTCCAGCCATCAATACATGAACCATCTATCTATCCATCCACCAATCCGTCCTTCACCATTCATCCATCTATCCATCTATTCTTCCATCTATCCATCTATTCATCCATCTATCCATCCAAATGTCAACTTAGAACCATTCAACCATTGAATTAATCGATCGATCAAGCAGGAAAAAAAATCCCTAATTGATGAATTAGTTAGTCACCAATATATTACTCCTTTTTTTTTTCATTTTCAAGATAGCAGTATAAAAACAATCGAAATTCAGTTTGACAGGATGGAGAAACATAGTAAATAAACATGAACTATCTTTATGTTTGATTGTTCATGTCTCTTTCCCTTGAAAGTGCCAAGTAAAGTAAAGTGCAAATAAAGTTCTTATTTCAAATAGAAAATGGAATAAATGGGAAAACGTTCTTACTTTAAGACGGATACAGATCGGGACTGAAAGCAACGAGTTCACATCAGGTTTAGATCCACCAATATATCGACCAGATGCGGAGGGTTCCTCTTAAAGCAACAAGTCAGGTAATTCCAAAAGAGAAATTGTCAAGATTAACAAAAAACGTTTCCGTTTGTTTGATTCCAACTCGGCAAAGGTATGGATGAAGTATTAATCCTTAGAGTTCAGTCAGTTTGTATCGCCAGATTCTGCAAAACAAAAAGGGAAATAAACGTGTCAAAACATGTGGAGATGATGATAACTCGCATGTGTACCAATGCATATTGCCATTCCGACAATACTCATAGCTATTTATACATTCTGTAGTCTATTCATTATGATATATAACGCACCTATTTGCTAGATAATGGAATTATTCAAAAAACACGCTTTGACATCTTGTTTTATAAAAACAAACAATCTGTTTCAAAGAAATGTGTCTGTTTTACCTTTTTTTTTAATTATACTACCATTCTCTCAAAGAGCAAGGAAAGATTATTCCCAAAATGAAAGGGACAAGTTTGGAATGAATCGCTTCTGCAAAGTTGCATATAGCAGACAATTCAAAAGTTATAGGAACACCCTAAATACACACGCACACACACACACACACACACACTCTCTCAATCACGACCCTCGGACTCTCGTTTCACTGTCTAGCAAAAACAAATATTCATGTTATGATAATGCCTTTCAGGTATTGAATTATGCGTTTGAATGTCACTTTGGTGGTATTTCATCTGCCATATTTATGTGAAGACTCACTGTCCCCCACGCCCCTCCCTTATGCGTTCCCCCATCCACTCCTTCCCATCCCCCTCTCTCTCCCTCTCTACTCTCTCTGTTAGAGTACCTGTAGACGCCGTGATGTTAGATTGTGGAGTGAGTTTTGGCGTAAAGTGTGTTAATTAAGTCATGTAGTATGGTAACGAACATAGAGCACCGGAAGGTGTTCTCGATTTCTCCGAGCAGTCTCTCAGAGTCGTGCGATGGGGTGTATGGAGGGGAACAGGGGTACAGGTAAAAGGGGTAGGGGTAAAAGGTATGTGATTGTAACTCGATTTCAACATCTTGGATGTTTCATTGTCATTTTCTGCATTACCGTCTGAGTTCTTCTTACCACAATATGCCTCTGTGATTACAGTTGTATATTATCAGGGGCGGATCCAGCTTTTTATAAAGGGGGGGTTGGGGTGATATGCGAGGGAGCGTAGCGACCGAGTCCAAGCGAGCGGAGCGAGCGAGGGCGAGGGGCGAGGGTGTGGGAGGGGGTGTCCCCCATCCCACAGTAGGGAAAACTTTTGAAAATCTGTGTGTGAAAATGGCGTTTTCTTGCATCTAAAACACCTAAAAAAAAAGATAAGATTTTTTAAAAATGGTCCCCGGATTTGTTTGTTTGTTTGTTTGTTTTGTTTTGTTTTTTTTGGGGGGGGGGGCGTGTTAACCATGCCCCCCCCCCCCCCCCCCTCCC
>BEXV01000544.1:79562-91406 GCA_003118195.1 Hemicentrotus pulcherrimus | reverse complement strand
ATGCAAGGAAACCTGTTTACTTTCTAGACTTTTCTGTCAGACACTATTGAGTGACTGACTGACATCATTTTTTCTTTGGTAATAACATACATAAAATGAGCTGTAAGAGGTTCATGGGCGCTTGTCTACATCAATAACCCACTACTTGTAATGGTCAAATTTAAACCGATTGCATATTTGGTGCAGCACAAAACGTACAGCCATTCGGTGCAAGGATCTGAAAATCAGACTATTACTTATGTGATTGCGATCACTTATGTCGATTTGAAAACTAGGGAAGCGTCATTTCCCGTTGCGCTATTACCTGCGTTAATCATTGGAGTAAGTCAATACCGACGCCAGTGATTCAACGCAATGTGTAGCAACGATTTTGGATCTTACCATCATATTATGTGTCAAAGACCACTCTAGTTGCTGACGCATCCATAATTCGAGCGAACGACGCATCGCTTGCAACAGACTCGAGAATCTAAAACTTTGACATATTTAAGAGTGAGATTGGACCTCGTACGCCAATTATAGCCATTACTGAAGGGCTAAATAAATCACCTTTTTTCAGCTTAATAATTGAAATCAGAAAGAGGTGATTCTGTTGTTTGGACTTTTTTGTTGCGGAAAAGACGCAGGTGTTAAAGATAAACTCCAGTTCTGGTTTTAAAAAAAAAATTAAAAATCTCACAGGATCAAACGAAACTTACACTGAATGTTCAAGATAACAAATAAATGACATGTGCCAAACAATTTTGGAAGAAAATGTATAATGGCTGAGTAATGAGCATAAAACGACAAGGAAATCAAGGTAGTACTAGCCCCGACACCATGTGTGTTGTCCCATAATAGCTTTCTGTGTACAGTGCTTGTTACTTTACCAAGACCCGGTCAAATTTATCATGATTTTGATGACTCCAGAACCTTGCAGTGCACACCAATACTTACATGCTACATGATCAACTGTTTCTGATCCTTTACACACCTTTTCTATTTTGAAAGTCATCTTACGAAATTTCATTATATTGTATTACACCATCATTATGGTAACATACTTATATCATAGTTATATTGTAGATGTTTCTTTGTGCACCTTGGGGAAAACGTCCAGTGCTTCGACCAATCAATTCAAAAACTGTAAAATCTTGAGACAGCCCAAGCTTGTCTGGTGATAAGCGGAAATATTAGGACGTTGGGAGGACAGATTGATGGCTACATGATTGATGGTGGGAGAATGCCGACAGCTCTTATTAAATTTTGTTGAAAAGATTCTTCCTGACAGATCACACTTCATACAGACGTGAAAATATACAACGAGGCTGTTAAGATATTGCTAGTTTACAGAAATCAATTATGTCGACCCTTACCGCGGATAACGAGACCCCCCCCCCCTTATACTGACCATTCACCATCAATAAAGTTTGAGCTTGTTTTAAAAAAGAAACTCGGTTTATCATTTCCCTTTAATCCAACACAAACGTGTTAAACAGAATGGAGCAGATGAAAAGAAAAAGAATTAAATGAAAAAAGAAACATCGGTTCAAAATCTGAATTTCAAAGATTTTGAAGAAATAACAAATTATTGCGATTGTGTTTGAATTTTAAAAATATTCAAAATAAAGATGTTCATGCAGACAAGAAAGTAATTACCTTGATAACTTGATATGGACACGAAGCAAAATTTCTTCCTGAAATCTACAGCGATTCAGACTGTTCTACTATTCTTTCCAATTTGATCAATCCTTGGCAAACACAAGCAATCTGTTACCTCTATCGAATTTACTCGGATCCCTTCGACAGTACTCGGAAGCTCTCCAGAGCAGCACTAATCTTTGTTTGATACTCAAAGTAGTTCAGTGTATTAACTCAATAATGTCCGTTTGAAATTTCATGTCGAATTCGAGCCAAGCAGCACACTTTTCGCAGCCATGCACTGAAAATGTTCCTTAATCCATCAAAATTAATAAACAGAGCGTTTCACAGCTAACTCATTTTAGTATAAATCCCAAATCCCTTATGTAAAGAATGTTTCTGTCTATTTAGGCAGGAAAGGACAATCTCGGTCGGGACCGTCTGTCACAGGATCTGAACGAAAATGCACTACGAACTTGAAACGAGATGATTTGCATTGTCTGGAGTTAATAAACAGAAAGAGAAAGAGAGTGAGTGAAAGAGAGCACTGATTGGCCAGAAAGATGTCCCAACGTTGCGATGATGATGATGATGATGTGTACGTGTTGCTCCGTGCGTGGTCGTACTGCAAAGTGGTACGGCGGAAAGTGGAGATTTCTCAGCATACGGCTTGCCTGGACTGCGAGACCGGAGTAGGGATTTCGTCGTAATGAAATATTTTGCCAGTTGAATAGTCTGTTACATAAGGCTGACCTAATGGCCAATGAGAGCGAAGGGTTCATTTTTATACTGTCCCTTTCCTCTCACCACAAATAGTTTTGCTTCTTTTTCCTGTCTACTTCAAGTTTTGCTTAATCCTGTAAATGATGTCTCATAACTTTGAAAGCACGGAGTCGTTCAAGATTCACTTTCCAATTCTTTCTTCTATCCCCAAATCATTTTCTTTTACGTCAATTTATTTCATTTAAAAAATTTCTTATGAACTTATGACTTGCTTTTAAACGATGTAACTAGTAGCCTGGGATATGGATATATTGTTAAAGCATTTGTTACTTTACATAATCTGATTACCATGGCAAATTTATTTTTCACTCCTTCAAAGGGAACAGATCGCCAAAAGAAGTTTCGCTCTTTAACATGTTACGTTTTGGTTCTATACGGCCATCCTTCACTCGAAAATGCAGCTTAAGGTATGACTTGTTTGAAATTTGGTTAAAATATGGTGAGTTTAAATACCGAAATCGTAGCATTAAATAAAGATAAAGGCAACCTACCAGTCTCGTCGAGTCCCTCGTGTGATCCCGCGCGCAGATACAACATGTGTTGCCTCAAAAAACAAAATACGTTTCTCATTTTAACATGTTCTTCAATGGATAACTATTGGACTTCTCATGAAGTTTTTGTTTAGTGGTAGTGATTATGCGTTGTTGTTGTTGTTTATTTCTTCGATTTTTTTTTTTTTAAATTTTATTCTTACTTTCTGTTGTTTTGTCTTGGGGAAATATTGTGCTGTCTGTCAAAGGCCGGTTGTGCATGTTATATTTTGATTACCTCATGTACGAGACTGATCCCCTTTAACACAGATATGGGCGTATACAAAGATGATTGTTTTTCCCAAATGTTTCATGTCTCCATCGAAACCACTACAACATGTCCCTCTTTCTCTTTCTTGACATTTTTGATCGATGCAGTAAACACCATAAAGATCCATTCCAAATTACGAGGTCCATGGAGGTCAAGGTTCACATGACTCAAGCGACACGTGAGATGCCCAAATATCTTATTGCTTTCCATATTTTCATTATGGGAGGGATTAAAAGTGCACTCGTAATGATAATAAATGTCGTGTATTTATGGAGTGCCTTATCGGCATTCGTCATGGAAAAGGCACGTTTTGTCTCAGTTCTGACAGGGAAACACGACATCGTTTTCATGGTGAGGGACTAGGCATCGGGACATATTGGTGAAGGCGCTTGACTGTCTTTAATACAAGAGGTCCTGGGTTCGATCCCTTTTCAATACTTACATCATTATGTAGACTGCACGTTTCTATATAGCTCATATTTGTGTCTCTCGACCGAGGTATATTAAATGAGTACCTGGCAAAGACAAGTGGGGGTTATAATAACTGTAAGGTTTGCAGGAACATTTTGATATAGCTACTGTGTGCACAGATATTTTTGTGAAAAACAGGGAGGAATGACGTAAGAGGCCTTTCGTTTTGTTTTGTTTCAATTTTTTACATAAATGTAAAATTTCATAAGATTATGGAGTTGTATTGTTTTAGCACCCCCATACCTAGTACTTTCATTTAGATGTAGCTAATATGAGACGTAAATGTATATCCTAAGCTCAGTCCACATCTCATCCTGGCCCCTCAACCTAGAGAAATTTCTCCAAAGCATTTGCTCTTGAGTTCTTTATCATCTTTTGCTCTTTGTTTTGTATTCGTTTTGTGTAGAGTTCTTAGCTGTGGCCCTTTTCATTTTCTCATTCTTTTTTTGTAAAACGTCTTTTGTCGGGAATTGTTGTTTTACGCGAAAACTTATCATTTTAATATATATATAACAAATAAATTATTCTCGTTAACATGTTATTCACTACCGATTTGTATCATAGATATTACTTTATCAGGTTAGCTAGACTTAAATAAAAAATGTAAACCGCTGAAACCAAAACAAAATTGTAGCATGATTACAAAATAAAGTGAGATGAAGTCTTGATTATTTGTTTAGCTATCGTCCAATAATTGATACTATAGATATAGACACACGATCAGAAGTAGCACTGGTGCCACTGATCGCTCTTGAACTGCAGTTTTAAGTCACACATATATTACAAGTGACATTCTGCTAACCCCTTTAGATTCTTCGTGAGAATTAGATTCCGTGATATTGATTTTTTTTCATTGCCACATGAATAACAGTCACCAATTCCCTTCCCTCAATATACTAATTTTTCCTCTACTTCAAGGTTTGCAAACTCGCGCTAATTTCGTTTTAATGGAAACTCCCGCCCATTATCATAATTGTTCTACCCCAAGCACTAATTATGTTGGAATGCCACCGAGGGCTATGGATTTTCGAAAGATGTAATTAGCACAGGGTACGGGAAACAAGAGAATCACACGATACACGCTAATTAAGTATTGGTCGAGGGGGCATTGATCTGTGCATAATGCTCTTAGAACGGGGGGGGGAGCGAAACAGTGGTGGGTGGATATACAGTGCAGTTTGTTTCAAAATGTAATAGTGTGTTTACCTAGCTAAAATCTCCCATTAATAGATCAGTTTTGTTAATTCGGCCGTTGACTTTTTCACTCTCTCTCTCTCTCCCTCTCTCTCTCTTACTCTCTCCGTCACATCTCTCTCCCTCTCTCTTTAGCTATTAGCTATTCTATTTTCTTTCTCTCTCTCATTCTCTCTCTCTCCCTCTTTGTCTTTTCAGTATTTACCTCGTCTACCATGTCAAAATGTGTGCATGGTTTCATAATGAAGTATTTGCTGTCGTCCATACTTTGAACATGAAACGAAGTCATCATCTTTATTCCAAATGATACATGTATATTTGTTAATACATATAAATTGAATGACGTTATCATCTTTATTCCTAATGATACATGTGTATTTGTTAGTACAAATAAATTGAATGACGTCAGTGTTATCAATCATTTATCAGTCGATTTTGTATCCATTATCCGTCAGATTTATATTTTCTCCTTCACGCTATAGAGATTTATAATTCTGATAACAAACAAATATGGACAGCCCAAAAACATCGCTGCAAATACGTCAAAGGACTAATCCTTTCACCCGTTAACTGTAAGCTATTTAATATGTCAATTTACTTTGTAGATCCTACATTAATTTTGTTTTACTTCGTTCATCCATCCTCCATTCATGCTCTTGATTCATTCAGAAAATAACTATTTTTAGGAATCAATCCAATTGTTTTGAGATGCTCTCGACTTATACCGGATCTGTGCGCAAGTATGCCTATTATTATATAGATAATTTACAAACATTGGTATAAATGATCAAATTGTTGTACTTACATAGAATTGCTCGCTCAAAAGAAGACAAAGTACAAATTCGATGACCGGATCATTAGCATCCTTTGATGTAGGTTCTGTAGAATGTATCCCCTGTGATGTTGTTTTGTTCTACTCGATGGTGATGTAAAACCAATTTATCTGTAAGGGATGATAAATCAATATACTAATTAATGCATAAGATCATTGCAGGACTTTTAGCTGCGTTAGTATATCACCAATAAATGGGTTGTGATAAGTTTACACGTGGCTTTCTGTTCTAAAGGTGCCCATTGAACCCGCATCAAAGACACATAAACATATACGCTCTCTTACTATGGAATTCGTGGAAGGGCCTTGGAGTGGTTCAGAAGTTATCTTACAAACAGGAATCAATTTGTGTCTTTTCATAATTTAAATTCTAAAACTCAACACATCACTTGCGGTGAACCTCAAGGTTCCCTTTTGGACCCACTTCTTTTTATATACATCTATGATTTTTGAAACTCTTTCAATTTACTCTCTTTTCTTGTATTTGCAGATGATACAGGTATATATTTTACTCACGATAATTCTCAAATCCCCTTGAAAAATTAAATTTTGAATGACGATTTGTATGCGATTGGGTACAAACAAATGATTTATCTCATAATTTCAAAAAGACAAAGTACATGGTATTTTAGAAATTGACTGCATACTTCACCTGGTGATGTTTTCATGAATGACAATGAGTTAAGAAAAATTGACTCCACAAAATTTCTTGGTCTTTACATTTATTGTAAATTGACATGAAAAGTCCATATTGACTACTTATGTAAATTGCTTTCAAGAAATCTAGGAGTTACCAATAAAGTCAAACATCATCGTGGTACGATTAACAAAGTAACAAAACAAAAAAAAAGAAGTTGGATCGGATTCATTCTACATGGCAATATCATGGAATATTCTGCATGACAAAGATATAACTGTTCCTATAAAAATATAAAGAAAAATAATGACCACGCCAGACTTTCAAAATTAGATCTTTGAAATAGTCGAATGACTCAGGATAAAGGGGGATAAGGAAATTAGTTGCAATCCACATCCTCAAAACCATTACTGATATAAATTTAGTCTGAATCGTCTGGTTTTTGCCTTAGTTGTTATCATCAGCTGCCGCATTTACATTCGCATATGTAAATGAAAAAGGACACATATCACTGTGCGACATTTTAGTCATATTATTTCTGTGTTGTCTGAGCTGATAATACTCCGACTTGTGACTGAGCAGTTACAGCTAAAAGACTTACGATCTTTCATAACATCACAAAAAGTACAGATAATACAAAAAGTTCCAATGGCTCTAGATATCTGTTAAGTTTTCTTAGCCTGGTAAATTAACAGTAACACGAATGTGATTTTCGATAACAAATGACTTTTATGAGATATCCTTTTGTATTTTTGTGTAAGTGGCCAAAACAAAATATATTAAGCAATGTGTGCTGCACATTTTAACTGCAAAGAAAAACTAAACAACTTTTTAGTAGTAGTAGAAGTAGTAGTAGTAGTAATAAGTAGTAGTCGCAATATGCAAAGCGAATTTATTTCTTTTTCCACATAATATAAACAATGACAAGATAGCTAGTCACAATAATAAACATGATGTAACAGAAAATTAGCATTTGGATATCTTTAATTCTGTTTTTTAAGTTCCAGACTATATGTGTTAACATCAGACTATTCTTATTTGTTTTCAAGATCATTTCACTATTTGCCACGATGATTTCAAACGAAATAAGCTATACTGCTCGTTAAACATAAATATATTTTTATCATCCATATCATGATTAACCACAGCTCCTTTATTTTCCTCTTTAAGTTTTGATGAAGTTTGAAAATGTGCAATGGTATCTTTTTAAATCTAGAGTCTTGAAATTAATCATTTTCAAAGATTGTATTCTCGCACCGAAATGGTCAAATGACTAAAGCAATTTATCTGCACCTGTTTCCCTTTTTTCATGCAGTAACAGACTAAAACACGAGAATAATAGAAGTACCCCGGGATGTTTTGTTTTTGATTTTATTGTTGCGATGAACACGGTAATCTAAAGCATTTGTCCGCTTTCCTCTTAGGCACTCCATTGGCTATGATTGTTGATTGAGTATGAAGTTTTGGGGAAGGAGGGGTAGCAATAATGAGGCCCTGAGCTTGTAGTCATGAACACGACCTTGACAATCACTTGGACAGCATTACAGTGGCGTATTCAGAGCTTGGCCTTGGGAGGGGCAAAATATGTTTCAACTTATCCTGATCAACTTACTTTATGAATAGATTGAAACGGAGAAGGGGGCATCGCCAAAAAGGACTTATTTAAAGGAGAAAGGTGAGTCTTTTCAGAACATGCTTACAACTAGTTAGGCTGGTTTTTGGTTTGTTGGTTGGTTTTATTTTCAATACAAAAAAAAACATATATACATACATAATAACATAAACTAATAATTCTTTTGAAATAATACAGCCAGCTGTATTGCATTTGTCTTTTTCTCGTTTGGAATTTTTTTTCTTCGCATAAGTATACGCTAGTGCCACATCACATGACATTAAGGGGCTATCTCGAAGCAGATCTTCAGCCTCCTGCTGATCAAAGGACAACGATCTTTGCAGAATATTTTGGCCTTCCGTAATGCATCATCGTCAAAACACATTCTCCTCACCGCAAACAAGACTGGCCAATTACGAGACATCTATCAATGAATACATTGCCAAGGGAGAGAAAAACAATTGGATGTAAGTATAGTCACGTGATAAGTGAGATATCCATCAATTCTTGGCCGTTGAACCGTCGTTGTCCGACCTACAAAGTTTGCACAAGAGCTAAATGTGTGTAGATGTGATGCCTGAGCGATAGAAAACAGAGTCGATGCCTTCTTTTTTTTTTCTACGATCGAGTTCATAGTTCAAATCCTATAATGTATTGCCAGAGGGTTAGGTTAGCGTAAGGGTGAAGCTTACATTTGGAGGGACATAATTATAATATGGCAGTCTGTAGATGTTTAGGCATCAGTGAAATAAGGGAAGGAATAGTATAAGATGGAAGGAGAGATGTCGGTAAATGTGTTCAGGAGAGTAGGAGAAGGCCAAAGAAAAGAAAAATAGGGGGTCAAAGAATTTTAAGAAAATGTACGATTCGTATAAAAATACCAGGCTGACTTGTATTACCAACTGGCAGCTTTGTTTTCCCATTTCATGGAAATCTGAAGATATGACGATGTCTCCATTTTAAAAGAAATGTGCACGCTCTCTACAATATCGTCGTAACAAAATATCGCTACCATACACAGTTTTACTATTACACATTTGCTGCAATAAATACAAAGAAACTACATTAAGATATATTCTCAGCCTACTTAAAGTGATGGGAAACACTCAAATTGCATTTGTTTCTCATCCATAAGTAGACTAGTCGTAAAAATTTCGACAGTGCTTTGTATATCGCACATCATTAACATTTAATATTCAGTATCACTTCACATTACATTGTACAATTTTCGATTACATTCGAAATCCAAACAAATATATATATTATTATATTCTTGGGAAATATGTTAAAAATCACATTATCAATATTATTATTATTAATTATGAACAAAACATTAACAGATAAAATATATACATGTTCATGATTAAAACGTGATTAAAAAGGGAATGGAAATGGAAATGGAAAGATGAAAGAGTAAATCCTGATGTGGTCAGTCAAGTATGAGACAAATGAGACTGGACATCTTGCCATTTTCAATTCAGAATCAATACTAATAGGTAAACAATGTTAGAAGGGAGTTACATACGCTTATTTCCCCTCTTTCCTTCTCCTTCTTCTTTCTCTCTCTCTTTGCGTGGGCATGTGTGCGTGTGTGCGTGTATGCGTGTGTGTGTGTGTGTGTATCACATACAAACCTTACTTAAAAGAAAACAAAATACAAAGGGGGGAGAACTTGACAAGAGTTCAGTCTCCATGCATAATGCATGTTTCAAGTTGGTCCTTTGTTAGCTGTTTTCAATACTGTTCTTTAGTTAGACAAACTCATACAATATTTTTAACATAAATATTATTTTTCACATACGTTTTAGCAAAGATAATATTAGAATATTGGCTCAGGGACATTGAGCAGAGAAACATGGGAGTATTTGAGCATTCTTGCACGCGACATAATATCCTGTAGTGTTAAAGTGTTACTCTCGTGCATAAATGGGGTGGCTGTGATTCGCCCACGTTTCCTCATTTAAATGTGTAAGCAATGACAGTCACTTTTATCACTTGAAGGAAATTGAAACAGAAAATGAATTAATGATAAAAAAAGTATGGAACCATGCAAGGAACTTAGAAATATTCCACCTTTTTTCAATTCCTCTTAAATGTTGAGATACAAACCCTGTAGTTTTCTTTGCAGTTTTCTCTCTTATTCTGAATACCTCTCTCTCTCTCTCTCTCTCTCCCTCTCTATCTCTCCCTCTCTCTCTCCCTCTCTCTCTCTCTCTCTCTCTCTCTCTCACGTAACCTATGTCTGTGTCTGACCGTCCTTCTCTTTATCTCTCTCCCTCCCCCTCTCTACTCCCCTTCTCTGCCTATAGCTCTTTCCCCCTTTCTCATTCTCTCTCTCTCCACCCTCTTTGCCCCCTATCTCTTACTCTCTCTCTCCCTTCTCCTACCTTTCTCTCTCTCTCTAATGCTCTCTTTCTCTCTCTTTCTCTCTCTCTCTCTCTCTCTATCCGTCCTCTCTGCCCATCTCACACAATACAGTGTTCCCCAAAGAGTTCGAGAGTTGACGTCGCCCGGGAGCGTTAGTAACGAGATAATTACCATTGTGCCACCATTCAATCTCCAGTGACCATTATTCAGAGGTGGGTGAAATTGTTTAAATGAAGAAAAATAGCTTTGAACTTGAGTTCATCGTGACTGGATTCAATGGCGATTGTAGACTGAGGAGGCTGCGGGGCTTTGTCCTCCCCTAGAAAACGCATGCATATTTTATAACGTCTCAGGAAAATGTGAGAACCTTTCGTGATATAGTATGTATGCATTCATTTATTTTTCTATTTGTTTAATAATTTTTGCTGTGCTTTCCTAGACATTTACCCTCTCTAATATACATTCTCATGTCACCCTCTGACTAGAATAATCGGATCATAGTCCCCCGGATGATTTGCCCGGATCGAAATTACTATAAATAATGAGCTTGATAGAGGTAGTGATTTGGGGGTATTATTCCTTCTGCCTTGTGAACAAAATGTACAAATAGTTTTTAAGGTTATCGAAATATCAGATTGTCTTTCAGAGGTTTTCTACATCTTTGTATCATTAGCTGCTCCCAAATTATTATTTTTTTCATTCATTAATATCATTATAAATATTGACCTTATGAAATACAAAAATGCGTGCAGTTTTCGACTAAAAGGTATAAACATCACGACAAGGATGTCCAAAAAAATACTCACGTCTTTTGGATAGAAACTTTCCAGTCAGGTGTTAAATTGGTACCTGGTAGGATGTTTTCCTTGAAATGGAATGTGTGGTATAAAAACGGCTGCCAGAGCTAAAGTTGGGGTAATGATATCCAAACACAATCAGTATTATGAATTTAACAATCACCATTTGATACATCATCCTGAGAATATACCTCATCTTTATCATATTTTTGACAAAATAAAGCCCAGAGAAAAAAATATCGCCATAGCTCAATCACACTTTTTACAGAACCCTACATCCTCCCCTGCTTCATGATCATGGACAATGCCAGCCATAGGTACTATCGTATTACTACTTGGACACTGGGGTCCCTGCCCGCGCCCCGCCCCCACCCAATCGTAAAAAAAAGAGGCTCCATCCCACTCCGGACCCCCTCGTTTGCCCTTTTTCTCGCTCTCACCACCTTGTAAAACCCGTGCCCCACCCCCATGGCATTCGTATGATTTGATTGGGAGTATCAGTGAAAGAATAAACCGATTTTTCAGAATGTAAAACAAAAATAGGTCGATAGTCGATTAAAGATCTCAATAACTGGATGGACATGAGGGATGACAGAATTACAATTATCTAAAGTATTTGCACGTCAATTTATTTTAGATGCTTCACTTATGTTTACTTATACTCATCTCGAGTGAAATATTTATACAGTAATGTCCCCTCCCCTTTTCTTCTCTCTCTCTCTCTCTCTCT
>BEXV01000544.1:57395-79468 GCA_003118195.1 Hemicentrotus pulcherrimus | reverse complement strand
TCTCTCTCTCTCTCTCTCTCTCTCATCATCATCCAATATGAAGATCAATCATCCTCTAGTGTCTGTAGATGGTTTTTACTGGGAGAGCGCTGCAGCAACCGACCGACCGACCGACTCGTGAATTCTCGGAAACCCAAGATGCCGTGAGTGTGTTTCTCGGCGACGCCTGACTCGACCCTCTAACTACTTAGACTGGTCTTATCAAAACAGACCTAGACGTCAGCCAAAATGACGAACATGTCTTGCTCTTTATCTTTTACCTATTGATTACATTGAATGTTCAATGCTCAATAGAACAAAAATAAATGATATAAGTCAGCGGCACCCGTATGCGTGTCAATGTATAACTGACTTTAGCTCAGCGTTAGTTTTACCCTTATTACTCAAAACAGACCTATACGTTGATGACTGCTCTGTTCTTAATCTTGGTCATATTTATTACATTGAATGCTCAATAATGAAGTGTTAAATCCTTGATGTATGAATTGTAATCTTATAAATGTAACTGACTTTTTAAAGTCAGTTTTAAACGACTTAAAAACTAAACTTTAACTTTGATACCCTAATTAACTATAACCACGCTAAGCTCTCATCAGTCATCCGACGACAAAAAATATGCTGTCCTCATCTCGATCCAGTTGATTTATTTGAATCTACAATGTTCAATAATAAAATATACGATGGTAAAACCCTGCTGTGTGTATCCCTACACAAAAGTACGAAAAAGTTGTATAACTGCATAAATTTCATCCTTATGACTTTGATGTTAATATTTGATAAATATGGCTTGCTTTTTATATCAATCCTATTGATAACATTGACTGTTTCATGTTCGACAAAAAGTGGTAGAATAATGTTTTATAACTTTACACGTGTACATAATTGCCTGGCTCTAATGTGGCTTGTTAAATTCATCTTTAAATACAGTGCGTCCCCGAAATTTTTTTATCATAACTTAATCACAATTATAAGTATAAATGACACATATTTGTAAAGCGTTGATCCTCCTCTTTTATTTGATGCAACTCACATGATTCATACTTCACGCATGAGTGATTAAAAACAATTTGAAGAGATGAAACCAACAAGTCATTCGACAGGCGGTATCTGAATTTCAAGGGGAAAACACATTTTTCTAGAAAGTTCAATTTCTGCCGGCCTTTAATATGACACCTCAAGTAGGAAAAGTGAGCCAGGAATAAAAAAGTTCTGTTTGTTTAAAGTAATGCTTGTATTTCCATAATTTGATTAAACGAGTTCGTTTTCACTGGCTACCTGCCGTAGCAATTAACATAGTTGACAAAAGACTTCACTTCGTTTCTTTGACGATCAGTCATGCACAAAGAAGATGACATAACCCATCACAAGGTCCCCATGAAAAACAAACACCCATACAATTTGAAATGTTAATAAACCGGTCTACTCCTTTAAATTCGCAAGCTTTGCTTCTACGTACAGTGCGCGTAGACAAACCGTCTATAACCATAATTTATTATTTTTTTTTAAATGATAAAAGATCTCCGTGTATCTTAATTAAACGTCAACAGTTAATAGCTAAGTTTATATCTGCAGCGGACTGACGGCATTATGAACATGAAGTATAAAGCTTTGACGTGATAAATGGCTCACGTTATTTAAACACCACAAAATAATTATAATTATAATAATTTAACTTAATAAGCGCTTTACAAATATACTATTATCCCGGTTATTGGATTCAGTGCTTGCCTGCACACAAAGTTTGCACAATCTCCACACCCTGGGGAGCATTCCAGCCAGGCGTTACATGACGCTCAAAACTGTTTGACCAACAATGACGGTCGCATCCTACCGGGTACCCATTCAACACCTGAGTGAAGACGATTTCGAGTGAACTTCCATATACATGAAATATGTTTCTTTCAGGTCTGGTATTGGCTAAATGTTGATCTCGAAGGAATCAAACAAAATATATACACTCTGATAGCCCAAGACTGTAACTAAACGATTTCGTCAAACAGAGGTTTTTTTTAATGATTAATGGCTGATTATGAGTGAGCATCACATCCTATTTATGATAGCGAACATTGCCGATTGGAGTTGTAATTTCAATGAATGTGATGTCCGGCAGGTTTTTGTGAATTTTTTTTTTATTTGTTTCTTCAAACTACCCATCTACTGCATGATAATTAATTCAGATTTAATCTAAGCCAGTTCTCTCGTATACAACTTCAGTACATTAGCTACAGATTACCTCAAATTGAAGAAAATCGGAGACAAAATTATACTTAGATGGCGGTCTTGAACTATCGGGCATTATATCCTCATCTACTCAGACAAAAACCTTTATACACTCACAAGTTACGGATACCTGATATCAACCTAGACCCTAACTCGGAACCAAACCTCCCCCTTCAAACCTGATTAGTTCATCGGATGCTTCGGAGTGGCGAAATGAAATGCTCACAACCGAAGGAACGCTTGCCGAAATAACTAACTAAAACAATTTTGTTTTGATATACAGTTTCGAATATTGCATTCTAAAGTGAGTTGGCTAAAGAATTTTACTGTCATTTAATCAAAGAAAATATTTGAGAAGGAAGAGCACACAAGTTTGTTAGGCAACATTTAACACAAGGTTGTGTGTAATTTATCAGATTTGGGGGTAGGACTTGGGGTGGGATTTTACCAAGCAAACATGCATGTTCCTTTTTTACATAACATTGGTAAAATCTAAACCTATACTTTTTTTTTGAGAGTAGGTTGACGACTCAAAAAGGAGATATTTTTCGCGGGAACATGATCAGTAGTTGCAGCAAGAGACAATATTAACCTCAAGGTACGTTTGGTACAAAATAGTTAGGAAGTGAAAATACACATTCCTTTAATACCCTCTGGTCTTTGGTAGATGTAAACATAGTGCGTGCTGATAACTCCAGGGTGGGACTATCTATGCTACCGTGTGCCTGGTAAACTGAATTTCTTATCAGGCCTTTTTTGTCTTCCTCCAATACTGCACCAGATTCCGAGGGCTGCTCTTATGATCACTCCAGCGAATTAATTAACTTACAAACATGATTTGACGGGTTTCTCTCAACAGATGTAGCTTTCCTTCAGTAGGGATAACAGGGTAACCTGCGCGTTTTTTTTTCTTCTTCTTCTGTAGTCTGATCTCCTTTCCATCCAGGGGCAAGACGAGATTAAGTCAGGGGAGCCTGGGTCCAAACGTAAGATAATTCTAGACAAACTTACAACGAGAATTAGTCTAAACGTTGGATGCATGCAGGTAAACCAGGAAGCAAAACCAGTTATCATGCCTACACATTTCTGATTTCGACGCATATCGCTCCAGTTAGGGATTAATGATGTTAGATTTTAAGAATGGAATTAATAATGCATACCTCACAGGCCCTTTCTCTTTTTGAGATGCATAGCACGGCGCCATGTTGATAAGGTGTCAATGTGACGGGGACACTCCTCAACTCGTCTCCACTGAACCCCCTAAAGTTGTGAATTTCCAATGAATATACATGGTGGTGATCAGGTTCTATGCCCTGTGTAGCTGTTTGTCAACCTGTGCAGACCAATGATCTGGAGATGGTACTCCCTACAGGTAAAGGTCACATCTAGGTCAAGGTCCATCCCAATCAATCAAAGTTTTCCTTTCTGATGGTCTGTCGGAATGGTCTTTTTCTTTGGAATGCTCTCCTGATCTGGTAACATAATTTGCAAGCGCTCATCATAACTACACTCATTACGATGCCTTCAATCATACGCCGCGCTTTGGCGTTAGCTCTTATTTCACGCCATACGTATATTCTAGTAAAACTCTACCGAAGGTTTATCGTAAAACCATCCTGGCTTAACTTAATCGTCCATCATGTGGCTCGCAAGTGTTTGACGAATCCATTCCTGCCGGGTACGCATTTACCTCACCCCGGTCGAGAGTGTAAATTGAAGCATTGATTTACAGAAGAACATTATTGCCGTAACTAAAACCCCAGAGAAAGAATAGGAGTTCTTCTTTCCATAACATTTTTTTATATTCTGCCAACATGTAACAGTGGACCAGATGAATGATATTGGATTATTCGATCTCTATTTCTAATTAGGAAACTAGACTGTCAAAGTTATAATGTAATATGATATGATATTTTAGGGAACATTTTCAAGTAGCTTTTGATTTCAATGGTTAAGCTCCTTGTTGTGTAATATTTCCTCAATCATTCAAATTATTTTTCAGTGGAAAATGTGGGGCGGGGTTGACTAAGAGAGTGACACTGTGGGAGGAGACAGATGAACGGGCGCAATTAAAACGTCGAAGTTTAACCGTGGCCGGATAGTAAAGTGAGTTGTACGGGCTCCAGGCGCTTGGCTGCGCGCTCCCGGGGCACGCCGTTGATTGGCAAGCGCTTGCTGGGAAAATCGATGCTTGGTTTTACAAGTCAGGCATTAGACTAGCGCTGTTGAGGCGTGATCAGATTTAGGCAATCATCGAGGATGTGGAAGGGAAGCTAAATCGCTCCTACAATGTGACACTGAGCCGGAGGGTGGCTAGGTTGGCTTCAGCCATGGTAGATGGATACAATTCACCTCGCACCCGTGTGGGAGTGTGGAGAAACCATCCTACGGTGGCGCTGGCCTGGGAATGGAAAAACCGGGCACGCATTTTCTAGGGTCTTCATCGAGACTGTTCGCACTGGTCGCAATGTTCGAGTCTCGAACACGAGACGAGGCCCCACCGGACGTGATTAAGATTACAAGGTGCGCGAACTTTAATAACAAAAACTTATGCAGCGCGTGTAATGCGCAATCCTGTAACGGAAATCTCGTGCCAATAACCAATAAATGCGATGCAGCCGAAATTGACGGCAGTGAACACTTGCCTTTTACAAGAACCTAATTGTTAGTGTATTTTTTTTTTCTTCTCTCGCTCCATCAAAGAAAATTTCCATCTGATGGAAGTTACAGACGAGAAACTCTCGAGGAAGCTTTTCATTAGTATCAATATCAGAGGGTCCTGGTAGTGGTGATGCAGGAATTGTATAGGTGGTGGAAATAATGTCTCATCACACTAGGTGAAAGCAACCTGGAAGATAAATTATCTTGTACTACACGTACATACTGCTTGCCAGCAAGGTAATACAGTATGATACGGTTGCCATCAATCAGTTTTCTATGTGTTCCACAAAAATCTTTAATAGATATAGAAGAGTTTTGATTTCTAAAAAGAGATTAAAATCATTTTAGTGATTGGATGACGATGAGTATTAGTCACGCACTGTACAATGAACTATTTGGAACTTAATTTGAGTTGTCTGTTGTGTTATGTTGTAAATAAAAACAATTGTGGTTTGCAGAAAGAATAATTGTGATGTTATTGAATGATCATGGTTATCAAAATAACGATTTACTATAACTTTGCTGAAAATAAGAATAGAAAGTAATGTTACTCCACAAACATATGGCATCATAGTTTACTTTCAAGATGTAAAATATTTATTGTAATGTTTGAATCATAAACTCGTTCCGGGAGCTAAGCCTTCACTGGATATTTTCATTCATGATATTCAGCTAAATAAAATGTGAGTAGCGAGAAAGCTCACGAAGCATTCATCTTTCACAAATTCACGCTAAAGGATTTCTTTGAGGAATATGTAGAACTCTCGACTCTATTTACGTTTATATTCATATTATTTGAATCCATAAGCTAAGTGTTGAAAATGTATGTTAATTCATTTTCTATCTTTGGGACATCTACACAGTTCTAACGATTTTTTTGTATACATCTTGCTTTGATTCAGTTGACCTTACGTAGAAGTGAAAAAGTCCACTGAATGATTTTCGAATAAATCCACTGGAAATAATGCAAACTGTATTCATATTTCATGTACGTGTATCAATTTGCACATTGTTAATGGGATAAAGAAGTTGAATTGGAATGAATAATATAGTCCTGTTAATCCTTCTTTGGAATACTCCACACTTTTCGGAAATGAAATTCTTTCGAGCTGATAGCATGATATGGTCGTAACAAAAAACAAGGCCAAGCGGACAAAAGGACTTCGTTGTAAATCCTAATTCGACCTCGCAACCAATTCGTTTCATCTATCGTCCACGACCTCCTCTTCAATCTCATTCTGGGAAGACAACCTGTACGTTCAGTGAAAGAGGAGACAATGCATATCAGAGGCCGGCTTTCTAATTGGTGATGCTCTACACAGGCTCTAATGCAATTATTTTTTTCGTTGCTTCCTCTCCATCATCGACTTACGTTTTAAAGGGAAAGTTGAAGTCTGGAAAAGATGAAAAATGGTATTTGATCTTTTTCATTCGTTAGTTCTGTACGTTTGGAATACTTTAAAAGTAGAAACATCTCCTGTTGAGCTATATCTTTATGCAAAAAGATTATTAAGGAACCTAGATGGAAGCAATAGGAACAAAGATTGATGACGCCATACATAGGAATTGGTAGATATTGCGAGGTTTTTAAATAATCAAAGTGATAGGTATTTGGCTCACTTTTGACGAAAAACTCCTACACACGGAAATAGTATATGGGACTACACACACACATGTGGGATGATAGTTTGATTCAAACCTTTCAACTGTTTATTGTCGTATTTCGAATATTATGAGGGCTTGTGGAGAGTAATCTTCTAAGGGGATGTTTCCAATGTGGACCCTTTCCAAACTGACATTTATACTGATGGGAAAGCTCAGAAATTATTTGCTACCTCTCCCAAAACTCAACTTTCTCTTTAAATGTACACTAGGCTAGCGAATAAGGTTGTTAGAAAGATCTTATCACACTTAAATAAAATACCTAGTCCACTAGTCGGTAACATTTATTTACATTTTGAAATATACTGTCAGCTTACACGTGTTTACCCCTTTTTCTTTCTTATCACTACTCGTACCGACCCTTTAACGCATCCATCAACAAGATAGATATATGAATCAGATACCAGGATGACCTATGTACTTAAAATAGTGCATGATTGAAGATGATATCTGAAGTCATGACTAGAATATTAAAGTGAACAAGTGTAATTTATTATTTTTCCTGAGACAGTCATCATCATTGTTACGTCATGCCTGAGAGCATGTTATATATGTTTAAAATGTTTCAAATTACCATTCATTTTAACAGTTTTTTTAAAAAGCTACAGAAATTCCTCAATGAGAATAATATCCTTTATTCATTACGGTTCTGCGTCACGCACCTGGTATTGATCTCTGTAATAATCTTGTTCTTGAAGCTAGAAGACTCCATCCATCCGTCACAAAGATTAATGCATTTCGTCTGAAACTGTTTAAATACTCACGGTAACGTTCAACATCGCAAGATGAAGACATGGAGGTTACAGACAAAACGTGAAACATCAAAAGTTTTCATCAGAGCGTCTTTGATGGCATCCATTTCCAAACTGGGCTCCACCTTTAACGGCATGAGGAAAGAATACTGTACTCACGCGAAGCATCGGGTAGCATTACAGTAAATGAAATAAAGCGATGGGTATTGATCGTAGCCTATCGAGGAGAAATGAGATACCACGAGCTGACTGGCGGCTAAAGTGGAAACGCACACACACACTAACCCACACGCGCATACAATAACCCACACACACGCACACACATGTACACAGTCAGATGAGCGAGGATCTACGCTGGTGTTCGTGGGAGGAGGTATGATAGCAGATTCGATTGGAGATGGGTATGAGTTTACAGTGATGGCTCAATTTTCGTTATTCAGAGGCATGTAAAAAGTGTTTGCACTTTTGATAAATTAAACACATTTTTGTTGGCATGCCATTAGTATCGAAAAGCTTCATCAACGGGTCAGTCTGAAGATTTGTTTGTGGTAAGGCTTTGAAAATCGTGCATGTCGTAATTCAAAGACTTCAAAGACTGCAATCATTAACACAAAAGGAACCAAAGAATCATCCCTAAAAGGTGGTGATTGGTCTTTTGCTTTATGATATGAATTTTATCACACGAAAAGAAATTTAATGTAATTAAATCTCAAAATGTATATTACCTTCTGCAGTATACGGCTCTTTCCTAAATTCGATTCAGCTGCTGAAGTATATGTGGCATTCTTGCGGGTTGTATGTACACATGTTTGCAGCTTTAATTATGTATTTCACATACAATGAAAGTTATCGAAGTTAGCATTAGTGTCACTCGATGTCAAAAGAGTATTAAAAATACAGTTTACTTGGCGCACAATAAAAGACGGCGAAAATAAGAAGATGGTCTTCACCATGTTGTCGCATATGTTACTGGCGGTTAATGAACCGACGTCTTAATCAGGCAGGAGATCAAGAGACAGGTCATGGAACTCTCATTAAATCTATATAGGTCACCATATCCCTAATTAAATCAAACTAACCACCTCTTTTCATATCATTTCCCCGTACCCAAAATATGAAACTCTGATAGCCTTAATTAACTGATTTTCTGCGAACCACTTAGCATTGTTATAAACGCACACGGTGCATTTTCGTAATCTTTAACCTTTCCCATATCTGTCTCACATTACTACAGGCGAATTCTCATAAAGTCAACCGGTTACACAAACATCCAGACAGATAGTTAGGAGGAATTCTGAGAATAGTGAAGGATCTCGGATGTAACTGAATCCATACTTTGTAATACAGTAAAATTATATTGCAAATCATTTTTCTTTCGAGATTATGTATTCTTTTGATTTGAATGCCTTTGGTCATGTTGGTGGCGCTTCCTTGGAATTTCCAGAAAATAAGGAATATAATAAAAGTCTAAAGAGCATTACTCAGTTCTTTTCTCTACTTGCAGATGGGCTTGAAGCGTACGTGATAATATCTCATTCCAGATCTTTCACGATAGATGTCCATGTATTATGCCACCACACTGTTTTGCTCGACCGTGAACAAACGAAAAATTATGCGTATGCATATTAATCAATATCCCTCCTGGCTTCTCTCATTTGTGGTTTTGGAGAGAGCCATTTCATTTGATCTGGTCGAGTTGTTCGATTATCTCAACAATAGGGACATTAATGAATAAAAACCGATAGCCATGGTACAACTGTCACCTTACACTGCATGGAGCTATAGAGCTCTTGCGACGGAAAGGCTTTCAGAGGCTCGAATTCCTCAACTAGCTTTTCTATGTTGAATACTGTGACACTAAAATTGATGAATAATAATGATGGATTTGAAAACTGTTCCTATTCGTCCAAATTTCAAATAATAATCACCCTCCTGCATTATCCATCCAGATTATCTCATACAGATCAAGGCGGAACAGACATATTCCGAATATCTTTATTGACCATTTTTATCCAAATAATCATGATAATCTTGACAGTTTTAACACGTTCGTATGTAAAGGTTGGACATGTTACGTACAGTTCTATCACCAATACACAGGGATCGTCGACACTGTGATGGTGTCCTGAATTCCACCATGGTCCTTTCCGCCATTTGAGAGACTCGTAACACCTCACTTTACTCCTATATCCTGCAGGTGTTTTTAGTGTTATCCCCTACCCCAAACCTATTCATTAGATCATCGACTTTGCAGCATGTAAAGAGGTTCCTTTCCGCACTACCATGACTACGTTTTCTTAGAAGTGTGAGTCAGTTCTATTTTTTCTCCCCTTTATTTTCAACGAATCTCTCGTGGTATTATAATTCTAGAAAATGGTGTGTCCTTTTAGGAGGGTAAATTTTGAATTTAATGAAATTTGTTTATGCTTAACACCTTTCTATCAAACATCTCCATCAATCTCGTTATAACTCATCATCAAGATAAAGGTCATCAAATAGTATATTGAACAAATTTCATCATGATTTAATTTTAGTTTGTTTTTATTGCGTTAGGACTAGACTGGCATTATGTACAACGCTGCAGGGTTAAGTGTGCGTGTGCAAGCGTGGGTGTTTGTCGTTATGTCAGTCTCTTGTTTGAAACGGTCGTTCATGTTTACACATCATGGAGGTCATATTTCAGAAATGTTATCAACATTTCTCTTAGAACCACTATTAAAACCGCCATGACTTTGAACTGTTATGACAAATTGGTGTATGTTACAGAATAAAAAGTGAGGAATCTTTAAGGAGGTTTAAACTCAAGTCGGAACACAGCAGTGAGTACACTGGTGGTCCGAGTGTACCTGGACCGCAGTAAAAGGGCGATGATTATTTGATAGTATCATCCTGGGGCTACACGAGATAGACATGGAGCTCGAAAAATGAAGGATTGCTTTCTCCGTAAGATATCAACCTTTTCTTTCAATCTCTCGTTCTCTCTCTCCATCACGCTTTGTCTGTATTTTTTTTTCTTCTTTTTACCATGTATTTTTCTCTCTTCTTCCCTCTCGCCCTCCAACTCTTTCCCTCCCTCCCTTTTTATGTGTGTGTACGTGTCTCTTTCTTTCTGTCTCTCTTCTTTTACCTGTGTTTGTGTATGTAAATCTCTCTCTCTCTTTCGTTTATCTCCTTTTCCCCTCTTCCCTCTTATTCCCTTCTAGATTACTCTCTCGTCTACTCTTTCGACTTCATCCATCTCTCTCTCTCTCTATCTCACTATCGTATCTTTTCACTGGAGAAGAAAGCTAAGAGTGCACCTAACAAGTGGAATAAAAAAGCAGTATCTTGATTTAACTTGATCACCAAAAAAATACTTCATTCTGGGTAACTTTCATGTCAAAAATTATCATCTATTTTGTACACACAGTCGCAATTAATCAGTGATATTTATGTACACTTTATCTACTATCTCATTTGAATTATACTCATTATTAGCTGTATCAAAACAAATTGAACATGTTAAACATTTCATTAATTTTGCTATCTAATGCACTGCTGAAATTCCGTTCCCACTCCCTAGGCGGAAGACCGTTAATGATGCTACCACATTCCGATACACATTCGTTTTGTGTAGTGATCTATCTACACTCACACACACGCACACAAAATTCACGCACACATAATACACACTCACATTTTGAGGCCTAATTAAATTAATACCCAGGGAAATTTCACTGTCAGAGTCGCTCCCTCCTTGTTGCTCTTAACTCATGCACGACAATTTTATTCACCGACTTTTACACGGCCGAGCGTTCCTGGTGCTGGCGTTCTCGAGATGAGGGAGCGCATACCCAGTAAAACTAACCACGCTTGGTTTCTGGAGTCGCTAAATTGGAAAATTAATTTTCTTTTGTGCGTAGACATTAGCTACAGGAAAGAGTATTAACTACATTTCCCTCCGTCCAATACGGAGGAATTTGCGATGTGGGGGGTACGAGTCTAAGCTTTTCCGCGTGTCTTCATCAGGGTCTGTTTGTTGACAATATAGACAGGCGTTTTGTAGAGGTGTCGAAGTCTAGTGGATACATCGCCGGACTGTGGATCACATGGTTCGCGGTTCGAGCCCCGCTTCGGCACTAATGTCCTATGGCAAGACATTGATTTACTGTTTGCCCATACTATAACCAAATTGAGGTAAATGGGTTCCTGGCAGCCATGCGTAGGCCGGGGTAATAACTGCAGAGTGACAGGGGTGTCCAGTTTGACGGACATAAGCGTGAAACAAGAACCCACTATTATTACATGTACTATTATTACTATTTTTTTAAATTAAGTATCATCATTAGTATTATCATAGTTATTTCATTCGCATCATCATTATGATGATTGTTTACATGACAAAAGATGCTGAGGATAATTAAAATCAGTCGTGGTTTCAAGCTTAAAAATATATGTTTTCCCAACAGCCTAGTTTCCTAGAAGTAAGTTTAACATAAAGTAGCTCCACACTTCATGTTTTCTTAGAATTTCTTATGATGTGATGTATATATATATATATATATATATATTTAAATAGCAGCTGAGACAAGCTGAAGGGGGGGGGGCAAAAAAACTATAGAGGGTATCCCTCCTTATATACATTTATACAATAAAGAAACTATCGAGGTAAAGAACTTAAAATTGAATACGTACATACACCCAGACGCACATCTCCCCCTCCTAACACACACACACACACAAGATATGTAAGTTGCGTTGAAAATGCTGTTATACGCGAACTGGGAGAACATTTTCAGGTTAGGTAATCATTTATACTTAGTCATAACATATTTTGGGCCTTAATTTCGCCGTTTTCCTTAGGCCCTAAAATAGCTAGATTGTGATTTTTAAGCTGGTAATTTGTTCCGGGTAGCGATTTACCCGTTTTAATATTTTTCTCCGTCCTCGAGGTAACTTCTTGTACAATCTGATGGATGTTCTTACAGCAACAAAACAGGTGTTTGTGCATCAGTAAGTGGGGGCGATATCGTTTATCTGACTCTGTCCGTTTTTTTTATATTTTTTTTTTGGAGGGGTTGGTGTCTGTGCACTATCTTGTTCTTGCCTCTGTTAAATATGAGGGGTTCCCATGTATATCCTAACAAGATTTATTTCTCCCGTCCCTGCACAGTATCTCCATAAATCATGAGCCAATCAAAGCTTGGCGCGTGGCTGATAGATAGGTAACAATTAATTGTCTTCTCTCTCATATGAGATTAGGCGTCTTGAAGGGAGATTTACTGATCAGGCTGTCCAACTTTTATCGGTTTATCAAGATTTGCTCGAACAGTTTGTGTATCTTCTCACTCCGTGGCGGCTAATATTTACCAAACATTTATACAACTGTTTGTGAGTAATTGGTCTAATATCTTTCCTTTTTTTTTCGTCTGTTTATATCCTCGTGTTCTTTTTTATTCTTAAATTACCATTTCCAGTGGCCCTCGCTTCTACAATGTACTTAGTATTTGTATTGCTAATAATATTGTGTACATCTAGTATGATCTGCAGGTGTATTCTGTCAAAACCGCTCAGGTAAATATTCGTCAGAATTCTCTTACTTTCTTTTCTTCATCATTTTTTTCTCTCCATTGCTGCCTTTTCATAGTATACCATGGTCAGTTGAATATCCTCCCACAATTTGTAGAGAAATCTGCATGTATATGTGTGAGTGTCGAGTGCATACTGTTGTACGCAGCTGCAAGTTCACAAAATGCATCAAAACTTAAAACTAAATGAAAGTAGAAAAGGAAGGAAAATTACATAACGTATTTTATCTCAAATACATAAAGATAATAAATTACTTTCTCAAAAACCTACATGATGAATCACGTCATCACTTTAATTTTAGAGAAATACATAGCTATGCGTATATCCGTCTAAAGAAAGAATGCAACATTTCTTGCAATGCCGCATTAGCAAACACCTGTATTCTGATGCGAGCTTTAACAAAATAGATTGAATTGAGGCGCCATTTCTCTTCATGTAATGCGATAGACCCACATTGCTAGCATGATCATGGTCTCGATACAAGGCCAGCTCTAACTTGGCATGAATAAATTTGAATTCGATATGTTTGTGCCGTGGTAAGATAAGTCTAGATGCATCCAGTATTGGCCTATGTGCATTTTTGAAGGGTAAATGGCCTGTTTACACCCGCTTAGATTAACTAAGCTGTCCTGGAATAGCTTCTCGGTAAGATAATTTCCCACAGTATGAACAATGTTAAAACATTCAAAGCCACACGCCCAATGGACACACTGTGGTGCATACACTATGTAACGCCGTCTGACCACACTGCGTCACAAAGTGTAATTAACATAAGAACTGTATGAACCTACTTTATGAGTTGTCCCGAGTGCACTTTCAGTTCACACTGTGGTTACTACTCTCTTTGGAAACATTGTGTAAACACAGTGTCTTCTTGTATTCAACAGTATGAAAATGTTGTATTTTGTCTATGTTATCATACTGTGGTGTGTGTATGTGTGTGTAATGTATACTTTTGGGTATTGCTTCTGCTTTGCGCAGTAGAGAACAGGGCCCCGTCTTACAAAAAGTTGCGATTGATCCACAATAATCGCAAGTCCTCCAATCAATCTAAAGTTTTCAGTCTCTCATCTCTTATGTACATGGTTGCATTTGATATCAATTGCAAATAATTTGCGATTGATATTAGCCCTTTGTACGACGGGGGCCCAGGTAGCAACTGTTTCAGCTTATGGCGCGTAAACTTTAATCCACGAGCAAACCTCATCGCAGATCGTTCAAGCGCTCCGATGTGTGTGAACACTCCTACACGCTAATAGAATAAACTGACGGTGATGATGTATGAAATATGGATGGGCTTACGAGTTGATTAATAAGCCAACAAGGACTATGTGACAATGAGTATGAATCGAGAGATACGGGCTGCATCGTCACGCAACATCTCTCGTCCTTGAACACGGTGATAGGCAAGGGATATACAATTCATTCGAAGGATGATGGTAATACTATTACTTTCACGGCGCCAATCAAATTTCATTATTTCTATTAATCCCAAAATTGTAGTTATAGGTAATATTGAGATGGTTTTGTATGAAAACATTGATGCTCAGAGTGACTGAGGTAGACAAAACTTCTAACTAAACTAAGGTCGAAAGCTAAGTATTTATAACAAATTAAAAAATTGTATATGTCGCGTTTGTAATATACTAACATATTCCAAGATGACTTCGATTTAATATTTCCATTCCATCGGTATCTTCCTCCTATTATAATTTGTTAATTTCGAAATAGTATTTTTTTTTTCTTTTCTTTAGGGATTGATACTAATTACCGTGTTTAGAACTTGGACAATGATTTTGGTTAATATTTTTATTTTTGTTGTGTTTTGTTTGTTGTTTTATGTTTTATGTTTTTCAAGAAGAACTAATACCAGCTAATATATACATACATATCTGTGTCTGTGATTTTGGACTTCAAATCATACCACCTGGATCTTTATGAGTCAAACAAAAATAGCAGGAGAGGCAGCCACCACTTTCACTTAAGAGAAATATTGCACACTATCCTCTAACAGGCCTTGCCCGAATCCTCTATTTTCTTGATGGAATGAAAAACGGATGAGCATTGCTCCATTATTTCCAAAGGACTTTTTGAAATAGATATTTTCTAATCGTTCATACGTATATGCCCCTTTTGCCCTTCCACACCAGTCATTCATTGTTTGAACCATGATGGCCTTTAGATGCCGAGAACTCAAATTACACCAGGAACGTAGTAACCCAAGGCAAGAGATGTTAATTGAATGATTATGAATGAATAAATCACTCATAAACATACTCTATTTTCCTGGAGGTCATTGTGATACGAAAATCATTTTGCAGGTTTACAATTCCAGTGACTTACACATCATTGCACATTTTGACCTTGTACTCGGAATCATCTGTACTCATATTATGTCGGTTTTAAAGGGATCCGGTAATTTTGTCTCAGATTCTGAAACAAAATTCTGGATTTGGCTCATGATGCAATTATAATTATAAACTTTTAGGTCAGTCAGGAACCCCATGACTTCTAAAAGCCGATCGCCTGTCTGATTATCAAGNTGGGCCATTGGGAAAAAAATTGCCCAATAGATAGTTGGGTTGACTATTGGCACAACGTTGGGCAAATGGTCGAAAAATATTGCCCAAATTTTTCACAGTGTGGTGTTTACCATATACTTTAATGTTGTTGTTTTCTTGTTGTTGTCGCTGCTGCTGGTATTGTTACTGCTACTGTCACTACCTGGGTACATCTCAGTACGAGCTTTACACTTCCTTGCTCATGGGGGGGGATTTTCAACGTTGGTCGCATACTGGATTACTTATCCTCCCCCCTTCCCCCAAACCCAACTATAATAGCTGGACTTCGCCATTTGTGTTTCAGTCGCTTTGAACAGAACAGAATCCTGTCTGAATGAAGTCGAGGAGACTGGAAAGGAGATTTGGAAGAATTTCAGGACACATTGGCCTATTCAACAAAATGTAACGCTTCTCAAGCTAAACAAAAGACCAAGGATTCAACCACAGAGATACCATTATTCCATGATGCCAATTAGACGTGAATAGACGTAACAAATAAAGCAGCTTTGTTAATAAGCACCTCCAAAGTTCAATCACATCTTTATGTCATCTTTAACCACAGAGAATGACCGAAAGAATAGAACCAATTACCACGAAGCAAGCTGTATTATTTTATTCATGTGGTGCATGATGATCCCAGATCGAAAATAAACTTATGACTGAAGAGAGACACCTGTTTTTCTGCTTGTTTTAGTAATGTAGAACATTGAATACACTCTCAGTTTTATAAAGGGACAAAATTACAAACATTCAATGTCAATTCCCTAGTGTTACGCATTATCAGGGTCACTATGCCGTCATGTTGCCCTACTAGTAAGGTTCACACGAAAGTCCGTAAAGTTTAGGTTTAGGTCGTGGTTTTAAACTTGGACGTTATCTTGTAGTTACGGACCGTGCGGTCGCAACCAAGGTAATGAAACTTTAAGTTCACTTGAAGTTATAAACCGTCTGCAATCTTATCGTTAATGAGATAACTACGAGCTGCAGTGGGGAGGGGGGGGGACATCTCGCTAATAAAGTTATGCGCCATTTGAACGCATTAACTTGAGGTTATGCCAGCTAGCTTGTATAGTTAAAACGACCATTTACTCGGCCTGATGTTTAAATCTTTTTTTTTTAAATCGTTGTTTCGTTTGCACGTGAGCCCTCGTCGTTGTCAGTGGATCGTTGTTTAAAACCTCGATGCTTCGTAAACTTGAATGCTAAATCTACGTCAATCGCGTGTGAACTTGTAGGATGGATCCGAGGGCCAAATATTTCCCTGTTCAGAGAAATCTTCAAAACCTAGAATTCAGGGTTCAAAGCAAAACTTGACACATCTACAGCATTCTGTCTATCGTAAGTGAAATAGAACAGCTGCCATCCTTCGATTTGTAAGTTAAAATTAAATGGCAGTTTCGTTATTTGCGACTGCTTCGCACATTATTGTTCCCTTGTGTATCGTGTATTCATTGCATGAGGAGATGAGAGTGAGAGAACAATGCAAAGTAAAGCATTTGAAATTGGATAACTAGTGCATGCTTTCATATGGACGGAAAGTATTATCATCATAAATCATATCTTGTTGGGCAATATCATTCCATATTCCATGTCATTCTTCAAATGCTTTATAACGGAATATACCTCGACCCATCTCTCTTTTTTTCTCTCTCATTCTCTCTCGCTTTATCCCTCTATATTCATCTCTATTTCTCCCTCTGCCCTCCTTATTAAACAACACACGCTTTCCTTATTCTTCTCTCTCTCTGTATCTCTCTTTTCACTCTCCTTACACATTCTCTCTCTTTTTTTTTCCTCTCTCTCTCTCTCTCTCTCTCTCTCTATATATATATATATATCAGACACACATAAACACACTTAACACGCACACACTTTCTCTCTTTTCACTCTCCTTACACATTCTCTCTCTTTTTTTTTCCTCTCTCTCTCTCTCTCTCTTTCTCTCTCTCTCTCTCTCTCTCTCTCTATATATATATATATCAGACACACACAAACACACTTAACACGCACACACTTTCTCTCTCTCTCCTTCATGTCATCTTTAAATTTTACATTGGGGAGCTATTGACTGGTGAGGATATATAAATCATCTTAATCTGGGATGTCGGACGCCATTGCTGGTTGAAACAAGGGTGACATGATATCCACCTCCCTGCATCCATCACTCCTCCGACCCGTCACTCGGCGCGCACTGCTACCTCCTGCGAGACCGTCCGATTTGAGGCGCGTCCGCACTGTCAGACCTCAAATGTCATTTCATGTCATTTTGTTCATTCTTCATATTACAGTTCTGGTGAAGGTGAAAAGATGTGAGCATTCTTGTTCGTTTTAGATGAGAGTCGATGAATGTGTTTAGCTCTACAAACACTAAAGATACCCTTAATATTCAAAATATAAGCGAGTCTGGAAAAACGCGACGGTCCGATTGGATGTGCGTCCCATTGGATGTGCGTCCGAATTGCTCCACCTCAAACATGATTTCATTATCAAACGCTTTGGAAGAAAATTAATTAACGGTATATACGCATTTCAATGACTCAGGAACGTTTTACGCAAGTCTTGAGAATGTTGTGTGTTTGCTATGTCTACAATGTTGGTAACTTGCATCAAAAATATATACATGATTATACTAGATTATGCATGAGGAGTCAAAGCTACTGTTCTGTATAGTTCAAGTTCAAGTTTAAGTTCACGTTTATTTATCTTTCTTTCATAACACACAGTGCAAATATGACATGAATATAAATATTTGACAGAATATGGCGTTACAATAGAAAGATGAGGTGACCTTGGTTGAAAGCTACTACTGGCTTGTGTAAATCTATTGATCTGCCAAGCCATGGTGTTGTCAACTCTTATTCATCCCCCCAAAAAAATCCAAACGCCTTGCGCTAGCAAAATCTTCTCTTAGGATGTTCCACCTGCGCCTAGAAACTGCGTCATGTGTATTTATTTGCGTTAATTTCTTGGACTGGCGCAAATAAGTTGACGTATCAATGCGTCATACGATTTGTTAAGATAATTGTTTTCTTTTTTTAAAGACACAATGTAAAGATTGTTTGAAACTGTGACATTATGATGAACAACTAGTGTTTACCATATACTTTAATGTTGTTGTTTTCTTGTTGTTGTCGCTGCTGCTGGTATTGTTACTGCTACTGTCACTACCTGGGTACATCTCAGTACGAGCTTTACACTTCCTTGCTCATGGGGGGGATTTTCAACGTTGGTCGCATACTGGATTACTTATTTTACTCTGCTATAATACGGGATGAGTAAATGTTTTCAATTTATCATAGTTACCTATTGCAGTTGACGTTTTGCCCGGACGTTTTGCACAACAACAAATTCGTGGTGTATGTTGATTATTCTCCATTACACAGTCTCAAGGATGCTAAGTTATAACCCCCAAAATGAAATGCTGGTCTTTCAATTGAAATATGGATACACATCGATTGGCGCATTGATACGTCAATTCCCTTTGCTCCAGTCCAGGATATTAACACACGAACAAATACGTGATGTGTGTTGATTTTCTCCATTACACAGTCGCATGGATGCTTCTTTATCACCCAATAATGAAATTCTGGACTTCCAATGGAAATATGTATGCACACCTAAAGTTTGACTTTGCAGCACATTACATCCGTGGCAGTGTGAACGATCTGCAGGTCGCAGATGTCAAGTTTTGTTTCTTCAGGAATCAAGAGGTGAAATTTTGAGAGAAAACATCTTGGTCCGAGCAAGGGTATGGGGAACAACAGAGTGAAGAATTTTCTGCCAGAGTTCATGAAAGATGCCTTCTGCGTATTTTTTTCTCTGTCAAATCATGTAGACTATAAAACAAGATAACTTTTAAAGTATCAACTCTTAAACGCATCGCTTAACAATGTAAAATCTGAGATGCATGGCCCTACGTGTTATCAGTGTCTGTTATATGGGTAATATTGAGGCCCTAAAAATTGGCGCTTCGAAATAATCATGAAGTGCCTCAAAAAAGTTAAAAAATCTTTGAGTGACCGGTTTTACCATACTCCCAAATAGTGTTATAAAAACCGTTATGAAAACGAAAATGAAATTTCCCAATCATAAATATCTTGTTAATCATACAGGCGATCGGCTGTAAAAGTCATGGGATTCCTGACTGACCTAAAGGTTTACAATTATGATTGCAGAATCTGAGGCAATGTTACATAGTCACAAATGTATTTGTCAGTGTTTGTAGTATTTAGTCCATCTTTTTAAATTTCCCTTTGAAAATTGTGAGACACCATTATGGTCCAGGCAGCTGTTTTAATAATGCTTCTTCTTTTTTCAAGCATTCTCTGCTCGATTCCAGATTTTCTTTTGCAATCAAAATGTATTCTTCCATGATTTAGTCAATCCCCTAATGTCTGATTCCAGATTCGTGTGTCTTTTTGAATAATGTATATAAAGTGCAAAATACATTTATTTGTTCATGTCTTTATGTCTTCATGGTATGAACTGGTTATTTAAGTTTTCTATTTACTAGTCCGTTTCCCACCACCATATCTATACTTTAAATAATATGCTTAGACCATCTTTGTCTTTTACGATGTATCTGCAATTCTTTCTTCTCCGTTCTTGTTCTTGTTTCTATACTTCCTTTTCTGGAGGAAGCTTCATGTAAGATACTTTAAATTAAAAGTACGTTTTTAAGACACTTGAACAATCTCTCATCGCATATTGAAGACAAAATGAAGGCACGATTATCCGAAATGTCTATTCTGTCAATCAATTAAAAATAATTTTCATTTTTAAAATACTCCGTAGACCTTCATGTATTTATTTAAACGAATTCAAGCTTTCTAGGAGGTAGATGTGAAATATAAGTGGTAACTGATCTTGTTCCCGAGTATAGCTGTATTATTCCGGCCAAGTGGAAAAGGAGAAGAAAAAACAGTTACTAGAGTTCGAAGTCCCTTCCTTTGTAAATTAATTAACAGCAACATGCATTCAGCACAAGAGCTCGATCGGCCGCGGAAAAAAAACTAGCTCCAATGTCGCTCCAATTACCTACAGCTCCTAAACGTGTGCGTGAGTGTGGGTGTGTGTGTATGCGAATATGCGTTTCTACACGTCGTCTATCTTTTTAACGAATTTATATCCTGCATACCTTGCAATAACGCCCTTTTTTCTTCCCCTCTTCTTCAAATGTATGTTCACTTATTTATACTGAGACACTTGCAATTGTTAATGGCATCATTGAAATACCCATGCTTGTTGTTCTCTCATGTTTCGCTCGCGTGTCTTTTTCACACGAGCGATTTGAATTTCAACAATGCAAATTTAATTAGGAGCACTGGTACTTACCTGTTTTGAAATCAGGCCGAAGGTACGCCGCTTGCAGTACTTCAGAGTGAATTCTAATGACAAAGTGGTTTGTTATGAAGACAACTTCTCTTCTTCACTTCTGTCGACAACGAAAGATGTGAGCTAGAGAAAGAGAGGTAATGTACCATTCGCGTTTGAAGGAAGACGACAAAAAGGATGACAATCAATATACACTAATTTATCGCTGAGCTCTCGAGAAAGAATTCTCTCCGTATATATGCCGTATATGCTTGTCGAGTCTCATAAGAACACGATAGCGTCTTGTTGAAAATCGATGCCGACAAAATGTAGACCGAAGAAAAGCTTTCAAGTGTCCTGTTTTAGGTTAAATGAACTTGATATTGGAGAAAATTCCAGAGCAGGAAAAACGTACCAATGTTCTCCAATACAAATATACAATCCACACGCAGAGAGGGAAGACAGTGGAACCGTAGAAAACCAAATGGAGAATTGCTAAATTCAGTGATCGAAAGAGTGTTGTATAAAGTTTGAAAAATGAGCTGTAGACAAAAATATTTAGTCCCACGAATGGTTGGTTTAGTTGTGTTGATTATCTCTGGACTCCATTTGATTCGATGATAACACCAAGATTTGAAGCTTGATATTTTCCTACCAGCTAGGTTGTTGCGGACCAGTTTGCTCGCGATGAAGATGACGAAGATGACGGCCTCAGTCTTGAGCTGGTTCACAAATTCTTCCACTCTCTATCTCTCTTTCTCTCTCTCTCTTTCCTTGTCTCTGACTCTCTTAGCTCCGTACGCCGGGTCCTCGCGAATTCCCGGGGAAATTCAAGCCTAGCACGAGGGCAGGTGATGAGAAGAATTTAAGAAAGCAAGTGGTTGCCGCCGATTGATGCTCCGTGAGCAACACGACTGTCAAACGCCGAGCGAGGCAAAACGAACCAGAGGTCCTCTTCTCCCGGCTTTCCACTTCTCTTTCTCTTATTCCCTCTCTATACACCACTCTCTCTATATATCTCTTCCTCTACCTCGGTTGGTTTTTCATGACGAGTGGTAAGAGAATCAGTCGAGTCGCTTTATCATCGTTATACCCACCGTGCATCTCTTGATTTTCTGACGTGTATAGCAAGCAAGCAAGCAGGCTGACGGTTGGGAAGGGAGGAAAAGTCAAAGAGAGTAATGATTCTATATCGAGTTTGTTTATTAGGGAACTCTCCCTCTCTATCTCTCTACTGCGGTGTAATATCGAGCGGATGCCATTACACGCACGCAACGTTTGCACGCCCTTTCGCCTATAGTGTTGGTAGAGAAATGATGTGAATCCCTCCCCCCCC
>BEXV01000544.1:9175-25212 GCA_003118195.1 Hemicentrotus pulcherrimus | reverse complement strand
GGGGGGTAGTTATCCTGGGGGGTAATTGTCCTCGGGGCAATTGTCCTAGGGGGTAATTGTCCTCGGGGGTAATTGTCCTCGGGGGGTAATTCTCCCGGGGGGGGGTAATTTTCCGGGGGGTAATTGCCCTTTCGGGGTAGTTTTCCGGGGGGTTATTGTCCGGGGTGATTGCCCACGGGGTAATTGTCCTAGAACCCTAAAAACAACCGCTGTTTGTTTTTGAAAAGTCTTTGGTGATCCTTAGCGTCATCTAGACAGCAATAAAGGTCACGTCTCTTGTAATTGTTATGTTTAATAGTACGCACTAGAGCTGTATTATTTTGTTGTATTATCTAGAAAAATCAATAGTTCTTACCCCATCCTACAATCGAAGCTTTGATCATAAACTTCGGGATGTAAGTATTAAACACTTTTACGATGACCAGATAAGTATTAAAGCCCTCGATGCCCATCCACGTAAGCGAAGAGAGTACAAAGTAGTGGACGAGTGCCGCCAGGACTGAACACGGTATCAACTCGATCTCGGCTTGCTGGAACTCAGTGTCGAGAGCGATAATGGCGAGGGAGACGGTGTATAAACAGAGCAGGGTGGTGCAAAGAAAGATGAAAATCTTGTGAGTCTGAGATCTTCGTATCTTCCTGTTGATGAAAGATATTATCGTAAGTACGTTTTGTCTGGCTGGTTGTTATTTTAACTTCCGAGAAATAAACGAAAATTCTTTGATCTGATTCTACTAAAAAGGGCAGTTCCTTGCATTGTAAACTGTGTAGGACATAATTTCTCCCCATCTATTTTATCCCCAAATGAAAACTCTCTAGACACGGTTCATGATACAAAAAAGCAGACATTAATTCATTATAACATTAATAATAAGATCGATTAAGTTATTTTCATTTAATGTACATGATGTAGTAGGTGCTCCATATTTGCTTTATAATCGGTAATGTCACTGTGTCGTAGTACCGGACAAACTCTCCATCTGTTTAGACACACAACATTACTAAATTGTCACTTTAAACAAAATGCATGATTCAGGAGGGTCCTTTCTTTTAAGAGGACATATAACATGATATCCATGTCATGTTTTTAGAAGTGCCCCGAGGAAGAAGTCAATTAGGAGCAAAGCATTAATCATGTTTGTGTACACGACAAATTCTACTTACCAAATTGCCAATCTGAGATTCACATATGTTTTGAGATATTCATAACTCCCTTATGAGAGGTCCTGTTTATTCGAACTTTCACCATTCTGTTTCTCTTTTGTACGAATCGGAACTGTTTGATTGTCCTTTAATTGCTTTAAACATCATCTATTGAAATATGTGAATATTCAAATGATGTATTACGTGGTCAGAATAGTCATTATTCCTGAGGCATATAAGCCTGCATATGAACCTTACTTAAAATGGGTACCGAAAATACCATTGAAATGACGAATATCTCTTTGATCGTTTTTCAGATATACATCACTTATTCCGTTCGAAGATTCACTGTCAACTCTTTCATTATCAATCGCTTTTGTACATTATCATAATTATATACAGTTGTTTCTGTATAAATTCATTGATTTATACTGATTATATATTATCATATAATTGTCTTGGGGGATGGGGGAGGGTTGGTAGAAAACAACAACGACATACAATTTGACTTACTTGACACTGAGATAGGACATGATAGCGATGACCAGACATACACATGATATAGCACACCCAATGATACTCAATATACGGAGTGCAGGTTTCGGAGGTTCTTCCTCTGCATATATGTCCTTCAGCGTAAAACGTGTGCAGGAGCAATGCAATAAGATTTAATTCAGTAAAGAATTAATAAATCTGTATACATTATGAATTTCACTTATTGATAACAGGTTCAAAAGTTACAGGTAAAATCTGCTATTTGTTTTAGCGCGTCGCGCTATTCGATATTATCAATCGTATTTTAAAATTACTTATGTGAATATCTCCCTATCCTCATTCCAGGACCTCATATGAAGCAAGTTAACCGGGCATTGCTTTGCATTTTGTACAATTTACAGTACATCTTTTAAAAATGAACATAACTTTTTTTTTTCATTATTTTGGTTTAAAAAGTGTGAAATCGAAATTAAAGTCCGTTCGACATCATTTTCTTTTGCGAAACGGTCAAGATGAATGACCAATAAAGTTAATTATCCACAATTTTAAGAAAAAGGACGTGTAGCTTGTTAGTAGTCATTTCTATCTCAGCCTTTTTTTTTTTTTTTTTAAAAACATTGACCCAAATACTATGTCATAGTCATGTCTCTGCTATTGTCCAAAGATATGTAGTGCAGTTAATAGCTTATTAGCATATTCATGTGCTCCCTCTCTTTTGTATAGCACAGTCTTTTAGGCTTCCTGCAAGTTTCGAATTCTAATCTCTATTAATATTAGAGTGATTCAGATAGTTTTCTTGCAAAGTTTTGTTAAGCGGGTGAAGGCAATATTTTAGTAGCTTGGGTATAGAATGAAATTTCTTATAAGGAATAAACCCTAGTTGGAATCAATATTGGTCAATGAAAGCTCGGGGACTGGAGAAGCAAGACCTCTGAGAGCTAATGTCTTAGAGAAGCAGCCTGCTACGGGTTCGATGGCTTCAGCTAGGCAGACAGAGTGGGGCGACAGCAGCATGTTTGGGCTGCACCTTTTGAAACAGGGCATTGCAGTTTCTTGTATTTCAATTCTGTACTGGACACGGCTGCTTCTGTCTTCCAAGCCTTCGTGTCACCAGTCAAACTGTAAGTGAAATCTAGTTATTTCTGTAGCGGCTTTTACATTCGCCCTACTTTTATCGTACATTCATGTTCACAGTTATTTTCCATCACTCTTCTATTATATATGCATTATTCGGACCACGTGTGTTTTTCCTTCCAATCGAGCACCGTGGTTCCGCGCATCGTTCACCCGCGTATTTTCAACGCCACGAGGTTTTTCTTCACTCCCGCTTTCACCTTGGTCGAGTCAAGACGTCTTCATGATTTCCTCTTCAGGCTTTATTCTTCTGTGCCTTTCGCCTATTCTACGGCACATCTACTCTTCCTCTGCCGTGTTCATCGGGCTGCAGTCTCCCAGTAGAACGTTATAGTCAGCACCGACATGGCACCTGACTCTCCGCTGGGAGCTGCCAGTTTCTTCGTTCCGGTAGCTCTTTTCTTTCACACACGAGCTCGATTCACCGTAGCTCTTTTTCATCAACGAGTTCGACTCATTGTAACTCTGATGATTTTCTCCATCAAAGTCCGGATTATTCATCGAGCGACTCACTGCTCCGTCTTATTTCACCACCGGCTTGATGTCTTCATTTCTTCCTTGGCCTCGGACACCGAGCGACTCACTGCTTTCGTACGTCATCGAGCGCCACACATCTCTTCTCGTCTATTCTCGCCTGAGAGCTTCTTCATCATTTTCATCACGAGCGTCAGCGTCGAGATTCCTTCACGGCTCTTCAGCCACGACTACGAAGCTTCATCTCCGCCATCAAGCCTCCGCACCATCATCGCGTGAGCCCCTTCCTTCGTTCTACACTTCTCATCATCTTCATTGGACTTTCGACCTCATTTCCATTCTGTCGTAAGCTCTATTCATTTCATTGCATTTATTCATCATTACATGACCATTCATACTCCGTGCAATATTATCAATTCTATTTTATGTCATTCTCATTCCGAGTCATTATCATATGTGCTTGCATGACTTACACTTTGCAAGTGTTTAGTCTGCATTATTTAGTACCCAATAAAATAACGAAAAGGGAATACTTTTGTTTCACGTATTTTATTGTCAGTGCAACCTTGTTTCCTCGTAGCTAAATAAAAATAAAGTTATGTTGTGTGACGAGTGAACACGCCTTTATAATATTAATTCACATTACCTCACACTCATAATTTCTACATTGGTGACCCCGCTTTAATTTAATTTAATTATCAAGTTGTCAGAGACAGTAATTAATGGAGAAGTAAGATAAGCTTGGATGACAATTATTGAATGGCTCTTTTGACCTGAAGTCTTTACTTGTAAATCATTTCATGATTATAGTTATGCATATGTAATAGCATCCTTGACAGAGAAAACGAATGTTTCGTTTTTTTCCAAAAAGGATGCTGTTCAGTATTATCTAGTTGTTGCATGTTACATGATTCAAGAAATTTGAAGATAGTTTATAAAACTAGAATATGAAGTTAACATTTAAATGTTGATAATTCTTGGAATAATTAGGGTAATTAAAGATAATCTCCAGTTCTGGTAAAAAAAAAGAAAATTAATTCTTACAGAATCAAACGAAACTTACACTGAAGGTTCAAGATTACAAATAAATGACATGTGCCAAACAATTTTGAAAGAAAATTTATACTGGCTGAGTAATGAGCATAGAAAGACAAGGAAATCAAGGTAGTACCAACCCCGAAACCATGTGTGTTGTCCCATATATAGCTTTCTGTGTACAGTGCTTGTTACTTTACCAAGACTCGGTCAAATCTATTATTATTTTGATGACTCCAGATCCTTGCAGTGCACACCAATACTTACATGCTACATGATCAACTTTTTCTTATCCTTTCCACATCTTTTCTTTCACATTTCAATCGCATTACCAGTACTAAAGTTTGGCTTTAAAACACCATAAAAGATGAAGATTGTATTTTGTTAAGGATAGGTAGTTTTATGCGATATTTTAAACATGTGGAAGGAATAACATACCACTAAAACGGCAAAGTTGGTTAGGTGGTCGCAGGCGCATGTGTAGTATTCATCATTGGAGCTATTGGCGGTGTTATCAGGTAACAGTTGACATCCCTCCATAGACCATTTACCGAGATTAAACTCCCAGAAGTTACAAGTAGGATCGCGGGAGTCAGGCTGAAATCAGTAAATTATTGAACAAATATATATGCAAGATGTTAGAGACATGCGACCCACAACCACTGGCAAAAGAACGTAGCACATGCCTGTTTACGAAATGTATAGTACAAGTATAATCAATATAGGCCTGTCTTATGTTGCATCTAGGTTTTATCATAATATCGGCTAGTGTTGGTGGGGGGGGGGGGACAGTGCAAATTGGAGGATATCAATGGCGTTACAATTTTATAGCAATCCGAATAGAAAATAGTGTTTGATCCATGAAGAACTAGTGCCCTATTCTTCTGAATATTTATGTTATATAAAAACATTTTTCCTTTCATTTCCTACGTTAAACTTGTTGAAATTCTATCATAGAACTCTTGATTCATTAAAACACCAGTCAGTGTTGATACTAATACCGCCTGCTTGCTCCAGCTGTGTTTCGTGAGAATTGTATGCATAATTATAGTGGTGTGGTTAATAGGTCTCCAAGTGATCATTAGGTTGTGTTTAGTGTTAGAGATATACTTATAGGTACAGTCTTTTGTCCAAGACCGAAGTTACACATTTTGTTAATAGTGGGATATTTTGATTTGATTTGATTTGATTTGATTTATTTCTGCATTTTTTCCAAAAATAATATAAGTGAATAACACAGGACATATAAATGTAAGGTATAATACAACATAACCAAACAATAATTTCATCATGTCAACATGTTTTTTACATATTATATGTACATATAATAACGAAACTTAACATTTCCGTAACATATTACCATAAATTTAAAGTATTATCCGAACTGCTATACATCAGAGCATTTGTCACCGGAGCATTGTCATACAACTCTTCAGTGCACCTCATACCATGCTTACCTTGAATCTATATAAAGTGATATTGGCACGCTCCATGAGATTCTCTATCTTCTGTCCGCCGATTGTTAAGGACACCACTGGAGTATTAATCTCCCGATTGAGTAGAGCAAGGCTTGGTGAAGGGAACATGGCATCATTGGCATACACAACGAAAGCAACCCTGAGAGACCCGATAGCGCTTTTACCCGTCGTTTCCCCAGGACCACTGGACACTCCTGAAGCGGTAGTTGTGCCGAGGTTATCTCCACTGGTATTGTTGTTAGAACTTGATGGGCCTTCTGTGACCTCTGGAGTAGTGATAACTTGGGCTACCTCGATGGGTACAACAACCCTGGCAAAGGTGTCTCTTGGGACAGAATTAGTAGGTGTGTCTGGATGTGTTCCTACCACGATGTCACTGTTGCTCAAGGAACCGTTGTCCATACTTAACAAGGTGATCACTATGCCGTCTCCAGCAGTGTCCTAAGGTATGTCAAGCACCTACATGTTATGTATGTAGTTACGATTATGCAAGTATCAACATATTCGATATTGTTGCTTTTAACATTGAGTACACATTTAGAACAATACACCATATTTTCACAAAATCATAATATTCACACACATTCACGCTTTTTGAAATAAGATACGTTTTGTATTTGTTTCTTGCCTTTTTAAAGAAACAAATACATGTTTTCGAATCCACGAGCGCGTCTTCCGCAACCCAGTCAACATGTCAATCATTTAAAGACTCAAACTGAGCACGTCTGATTAGAGAAGGAAGATAATTGCACAACTTGTGTATCATTGTGTACTTGAATGCATTCATCTACAAACTTTCACAATTCGATATACTTGGGCAGAAATATAATGGACACATTTGTGAGAGTTATGCCTAGGTCACATTTGCCGCCGCGGCCGTGCGGTCTTGAACCTCTACGGCCAATACCAATTATAGGACAGCCGCAGCATTCCCACGGTCACATACGTGAGCGATCACATAATTATGTTAGAGTAGCTGCGCGGCGTATTTTGAATTTGTGGTGACAGAAAATCTGCGACTGCCGTACGGCCATTGAAGTGATGACGCACGGTCGCCTTAGGTCGTCCCTGCGGTGGCCGTAGATTTTTGAAGAAAATACTATTAAAGACAGACGCAATGTAGCCACAAGGTGCCCGCAAAGCGGCCGAAAGGCGACCATACGGCCATCATGCGGCCCGATTGATGCTACCGCTTCTCCCCCGGAGTATATACAACGCAAGGCTACCGTACGTCTTGCGTTTTCCTATAATTGCTGTTGGCTGTAGATATTTTAGACCGCACGGCTGCCGTGGCAAATGTGACCTAGGAATTAAGCTCTCGTTTACCTGCACTGTTATATTATGTATCAACACAATTCATAGAAGTCAATATGGGCAGAAATAATGTAAAGAATTGTGAGAGTTAAGGCCTAGTTTACCTGAACTGCTATTTTGGGGTAAGCTGCGTCAAGCACGCTGTTACCAACGACGACGGTATTCAACTGTGATTCCAAGACCTGGATGATGAGGGTAGTATAATTTCCATTCTCTTGGGCAGAGGCTAGCACATCCTCGTCGACAAACATCACGTTATTTACTATTCCAACTATGAGACCGGTTACCTACACAAGACAAGGTCAATATCATTACACAACAAAAGAGATGAGACTTTCAGCATTCATTACAAACGAGACACGTCAAAAGATCACAAGCCGTAATTGGAGAAACGAATGTGTAGGGTTCTGAGAATACGTTGAGCTTCTTATCTCAGACCCTTTACTATATTAAATTAGGTTTGATAGATGGTTATGATGATTTGATAATTCGTGACCAATCAATGGGTACTAGTTTATCGTCTTGGTTTCGAACCTCGGATCTCCAAAATTAGAACCACTGTTTTACCACTGAGCCATTGCGACTCTATCTTCTTATACTATTGTGAAGTATAAATCAGATTTATCATTCATCTTACAGTGCATAATTGTCAATAATAATATTGAGGTCTTTCTTTCCCACACTGCAATACGGATGTGTTGGAACATGCTCATTTTTGTTTCTTTCTATACACGTAAAATGATTTGGTTCGCTAAGATAAGGTACATGAAGGGAAGGTAAATCATTAACTCACAATTTTGTCAGAGTTCTGGTCAGCTAAGAGCTGCAGGATCTCATACAGTGAGCCAATGTCAATAGCGGTAATGTCCTCATAGTTCTTGGTTATTGTGAAAACTTCTTCAGCAACATTAACATCATATATCCCATTCTTCAAGTATAAAGAGACACCATATCAGGTGTTAGTAATATAAATTTCAAAACACATCAACTCTTTGTTAGCATGAAAAAACATTAGGAGAGCGTGAGCTCCATCTTTTGCAGACCTCGAAATTTACTTGCAGTGGCAAGAAGATGTTAAGAGGGAAGGAAGGGGCGGGGTCTAGACTATAATTGTTATTCATGTTGGATCTTGTCATTCTAGACTGCTGGATGGGTAGGTCTGACGAATGAGCATGGATGCAATCAGTTTGTTCTTATGTTATACTAATGCACGTGTGAAATAGAATTGACGGATATACCTATTTACCTCATGGGGATGGGGAAGGGGGTGGGGCATGGTTGATGACGATTAACCCTGTGACAAGTTTGTACGTTAGAATGCACAACTTAAAGTTTGAACAACAAAAGGAAGTTGGACAAGTTGCACGTAGTAATTTCCCCTGCCTATATGAATATAATTGTATATATCAAACAATTCCATGTTATGATACACAAGTGTTTCATTTAAAAGAAAACAGTAGATAAGACACACTAGTACAGGAGGGCTGAGTGTTAGAGGAGATTTTAATCTAACTCCCAACCTACGATTTATTAATATGGGTAAGATTTGAAAAACCAAGATAGGCTGTTAGGCATGTTCTTTCGAACAAATCTTTTTTTGACGGGAAACAAAAAAATATGAATACAACTCTGCAAAATGGAAGTTAACGGTCACCCCGGACGAGACAAGTTGGGAAGGTTCGTCATCCGACCATAAACATTTTGAGAGTAGATATATCAAAGTTCTGTAATAAAAAATAGGGGGAAACTATTCATGACATTGACAACATTATAGCGAATGAAAGACGACTAATTACATCATCACTTTTGTATCATGATTATTATTCTGCCCCCTTAAATTATATTTATTAAGCCTCGTTTAAATATGAGGTGGTAACCAGCGGCGATTATTTTTTTGGATGACGTTAAGTTAAATAGGCGCAGGCTTCTTTTGTTCAATCGGATCTTCGCATCGAGTCGGTTTCTCGGGCTAAATTATATTTTGTGAAAACATGCTCATTTATTCACGAGAGGTCTGGTAAACTGAATGCAAATAATTACAACGTTTTCAAAGATTGCTCTAGAGATAAGGCTTATCTGTTTACATGTACATTTTTGTGAAAAAACATGCCAATACGATCAGAAAATAACGTAACGTCGATCGCTGGGCTTCTTTAGAACTCTCTTGTGATTATTTATCTCGTATTTTAAACAAGTTAAAAAAAAAGTCTAAAGTGTCGGTTAAACTAAACAAGGACGGTATTTGCTGTCTACACAATCATTAAACCAGACCATTCTGAGAGTTCGTGTAACCAGAAGACGCGAAGAACTGAGAAAGCCATATAACTTATGTTTCGTGTAGTTGCCATTCATTCACCATAAATACAAACCGCCGCGGTCTACCTGTTCATATTTGAAAGAGCATTTTAAATTATCATGGTGTTACTTGCCATCAATATTCTATTTAATTGTCGAGTGATATCATATTGACATCTTATACTTGCGTTCCAATAAGTTGTGCCGTTACTTGAAACTTGGCAAACAGCTCTAGTAATTGGTGCCGCAGGGCCTACAAAAACAAAACAGTATATATATATATATATATTTTTTTTTTAAGGGAACAAGAAAGAAACAAACATCATTTGAATACGTTTTGCTATCTCTGCTACTGATCATGCTGATACAGCATGAAATTCGTGTTTTTCCTTGTGAAAAAAATGTTAACACAGTGAATTATTAAACGAAATCAGACAAGCAAATTTAATGTTGCGTTATGAATGAACTGTGTCGGCAAATTAACACTGCAAAAGTAATTTTTAATGCAACCATTTGCAAAAAAAAATTATTTTATGAAACCCCTGCCTTTCAACATTAAAATGGACCAATAATCCATTTTAGAAATAAACTGTTTATCTGGTTTGGTACTATCGATTGATTTTCGAACAGCCGTTTGAGTCCATTTCCGTGCAGTACATTGCGTCGTTTATACATAAAAGCGATTTAATCGAAAAGATCATTGACATTTCCAAATTGGGAATGCGAATACAAATTTATGATAACTATTGTACAAGTTGTGTAAACACAATGGTTTATTCCATGTTCATTTGAATGGTGGATGCCATTTTAGGAGAGAAAGCTGATTCATTTAAACCTCAGATCTGCTATTGGTTAGTTGTATTTCTCTGTAACCCAAAACAGCCTAAAATTGATTAAAGTCAATATCAATGCTTCATTATTTATCTGACAGGGCTTACCTAATTATATACATAAGATCAATCAAAGGGAATGAAATAAATGGTATTGGGAGTAGGAAGTGATGATACATGTTTATTTCAGACGGTGTGTGTATCATGGTCCTGAAATTCACAGGAAAAATATTGTATTAACTGGCACAACTCGTACTTCAATAATTTGTTCGTTGCCCATTTCCCAATCTGTCTGGGATATTAGGTTGTAAATCAGTGTACTAGAAAAAAATTTCAAGGGTTATCTAGATTGCAAGATTGTGTTAAACAACCATATATTACTTAAGGAATATAATTGTGGACCTGGAAAACTCCTATAATGCTAGGCTATCAGAAGCATATCGTATTTACTGAAAATGGCAGTTTGTACTATAACACTCACGAATATATTTCAAACATTTTCCTCATATTTTTGAAAGATTAGACTTTGTTGCAATATAGTGCATATTACTACTCCGCAAGAAAGAAAAAAAAAAAGATATATAATAAGATGGTACACAATAATGTCTTCCGGAATAATTTGTGTTATAGTCAGTGAATTCTTGAATAAACTTTCTAAAATGTCAAGTTGAAAGGTTTTGAAATACTTTTCAGTATTCACACATTTTCGAAGAAATCATGAATTAATATTCCATTAAAATAGTCGCCCTACCCCACTCCCCGGAAATGTTGAAAATATGCCACTACACATTACCCTACCTTCAGAATCTTCCTCTGGGCACAATTCTTCCGAGTCGATAACGATTCCAAAATCAGTCATCGGAAGTCTAGCCTGTCCGAATACAGTTTCCATCGTGACGTTAGGACATGTGCGTTCTAATCAATGTAATAGTAAAATCCGGTTATCTTTTAAGGAGTCGCGGGTCAACTCGGACCCAGGGACAACTCAGCCCGCTGCAAAAACTGTCAGTTTATGCAGGTTAGGGGTAGGGGTAGGGGTAGGGGTAGGGATTAGGGTAAGGGTATAAAAAAGGAAACCATGACCGATTTTGCAGCGGGCCCGAGTTGTCCCCGCGTCCGAGTTAGCCCGAATCTTTTTTTTTTTTATTTTTTTTTGTAAGGTTCATATTTCCAAGGGATCTTAATTAATTCCGAAAGATGCGTTACTCTGAAGGCTCATCATGATATTTCTATAGGTTCGTTATTCGAAAAATGACACACGCCTTAGGGGGGGGGGGTCACCCTTTCTGAATAACGGATCCTGTTTCAATTTATGAATTATGAACCTGTGAATAAATGAAACTTCGGAAATATGAACCCTATTTCAGTTTCGGAGTTATGAACCCTCTGAAAAACGAGTCCCTCCCGCAAGCCGTTATATGATCTCCATCATCTATCATCGTAAACAAATATATAAAAGGCGGTCAGACAAACGAATATCTCAGTTTTGTAAGCAATATCTGATATAATTGGTTTGTGTGTATATGATGTATATTCTAAAACTAGAATGTTTGTTCTAAAAAGAATTGTTACGGAGGTATGAAAGGTTATACAATATAATGCATGTTTGATTTACAGAAGTTATTACAACAGATAGGCCTTTAGGGGTGTCATAATAGAGTAGTTTAAAAACTGAAAGAAAAAAATAAATGGTCGGCGGCTTGATCTCTCGCGAGGCACTTTTTGTTTTACTTAAAAAACACATCAACTGCTTCTCGCCACCCAGATATTAGCGTCAGTAAAATGACACCTGACTTGTCGTGCTCCCTAGGGATTGGAGAAAGTGAATCTCATGGCTAGGTTGATAATTGTCTGTAAACCGCCTGAATATATCTTAAAGGTATACAAAGTTTGGTATGGGGTCATGAATTCGGTTCAAATGAACATATTGGAAGCATTGGAAGCATATGCGATCCTACAATATTCGGTGATCGTTGACGCGGTCGAAATCGAGTCTAAATTGATGAATTTGTAAATAATACACTCTTTATGTTATATAGCTTCCTCTCAAGGTCAAGATATTAATTAAGCTATAAAACAATGTTTCTTGACTAAAATCGACCGATAAGCTATTCTCGTTTGGAATTGTATATCACAACTACATTCTGAGATTTTTATGGTCGCAGCTACCATTATGCGGCCGTAGGCGTTCTTTGAAATTTATCAAAATTTACCGGGATCACCGGTAATTTTGTATATTCAATCTCTCTCGAAAGCAGAAGTGTTTTAGGGGCTAAGTGTTAGTGCTTATTATACATCCACAGAGGCATCCAAATATATCAAAATTGTAAAGAATCATCATCCACCAAATTTTCAAAATTTCCCAAAACTTTGTATTCCCTTTAAAGTAGATATTCATTGATTTTAAAAACTAACTTTATTTTCATTTATTGCAAAATTGAAACTTTGATTCAACAAGGTTATCAAAATTCAATGCTTGGTAACATTCGAAATAATGATTATTATGAATTACAAAACGCTTAAAAAATCCCTGGCATAGCACCTGAAGAGCTCTCCGAACGCTGCTGAGATGTGTGACATCACAGGATGGACATGATTTGCAAAAGCAGACGATGTCCCATGACATCTCACACATTTCGGTGCCTGTTTTTTTTTCATCTTTTCTTGAGTTCTGTCTCTTACATCACTGCCGTCAGGTTAAATGTATAATCTATTGCCTCACTCTAAACCCCGCGCATGGTTTTATTTTGATGACAAATGCAGCGATACCAAAATAAAGGAATCTGTCTCTTGTAAAAAAAAATTAAAAAAATACGCCATTGTATTTTTAGCTGCACACACCGCGGTATGTTTGGCGTTTCAAGAGGAAACAAATGCCGTCCTTAATACCATTCCGGGGGTTTTTCAATTTGAAATTTCGGTTTCTTTGATTGTTTAATAACCCCCTATTCCGTGTTTTTACAAACAAAAGATTTTAGTTATCAGAACCGGATTCATATCCCCTTTTGAATGATTTGAAATGCCATCACATTTATGTACACTAAACTAATTAAAATTTGAGAAATAATAGCTTTGCAATTATGTACATTTTTTATGGGGTGTCGTCTGCTAGGTCAGTATTGGTGCATTATGTGCCGTCATTAAAACATCGTTATTTTTTCTGGCGAATCTTTCATATATCCCAGATGCTATAAATCACCCGATATGTAGTTAACCTAAAACTTGTACGATTGCCATCTGTTAGCTTACCAGTTACTAATGATACATTAGTTGACATATTTGTGATTTTCTTTAAATGTCCACTTTAATATATTGAGAGCTTCATAAACCCGTTAGTTTTTATTGTTATTATAATCATCATTATTATTATAATCATCATTGTTCTTTTTCTTTGTCTTCAAATTACATATGATACTAAATAAAATTGTAGAATGTAGATTATCTAAAGCATCTGCATGATATAATGGCGTAGTGTAGCAAACTTCCTAATGAGTGTAGTGTTTCAACGTTCTCTCTCTCTCTCTCCATCTGTAGATCTCACTACCATACAATTTTCTTCCTCTTCTCTTTGCTTTCGCCGATATAAAAACATCTCACCACAAGTCCAAACGAAAGGACATTTTTAAAAACGAAGTATTAAGTTGGCATATGTTTACTTACTCATCTCACAGTTTACACCTGTAAACTCAGGAACACAAATACAGGTATACGCGTTGGCACCCTCGAAGCACTGAGCACCATTCAGGCATGGGCTAGAAGAACATTCAAGAGTTTCTGTCAAAGGGAAAGATATATGTAAATAATCTTATACTTTGTCATCCAATGTCATATAGGGGGAAATATTCATGTTACGCAAAATGCACAATTTAGAAATAAATAGTATCTAATGTTTCTAATTCGTTTTCCCCTAATTATACTTGTCTAAAATCATTGCGCCACGTCTGTCTTTCCCCAGTCTTTCCACTCGATCGGTGCCACTGATTGTTTCGCCTGTATTCCCTTCTCTCTTTTACATATAATGTATCTCTCTCCCTACCTCCCTCTCTCTTTCTTTTATTACCCTGATCTCTCTCTCCCTCTATATATATATATATCTTTCCTCATACTTACGCTAACTATATCTCTTTCCCATTCTCTCACTTCCCCCTTTCTCTCTCTTTCTTCCCCTTTCATGGTGTGGGCCTACTCTGTGATCTATTTTAAACTTGGACTTATAGCTAGTTGATTGGTGTAATGGAAAGCATCGTATCGGTACAATAATCATCTTGACTCAACTTGATTGGTATAATGGAAAGCATCGTATTGGGACAATACTTCTTGAATGATAAATAAATAAGGCACGGTAAAAATTCAAAAATTGTAAGAAATAAGAGTATACAGTAATCAGTCTTACCAGTATCACAGTCGGTTCCAGTCCACCCTGGTGCGCATGTGCACGTGTACATGTTACGACAATTGTTACAGGTGCCTCCATTTTGACACGGGCCACTTAGGCATTCATCCAAGTCTGAAAATATAGTCAATGAAAAGAAAGCTTTGTGAATAACAAACACATGATCAATAACAGACCAGGGCTCATATTCGTTAAAAGACCTTACTTATCCTACTTGTCTGCTCTATACCTTTTAAGTTATTTGACAAATAGCTTTAGTAAGGTTTGATGAATATGGGCCTAGGAGAATAAGTAAATACAATCTGAAGGGATATATGCCAAATTTTCCCGAATGCGACCAGCCCATTTTGGTGGGACATGCTAGTAGTGTAGCACTATTGTTTGGTCCAAACTTTTGACCTTTTTTTCGTCATTTTTTACAATGGGAGCACCTGTAGAGCAAACCTTTTCAGGGGACATTTCTTGTTTGATATTTTCTTCAAAAGTGGCATACAATAGACTGATAAACATCAACAGCTATACTCACCTTTGCCATAACTAAGCCTTCTCTTGAATAACTAAAAAACATCTCTGTAGTCAAGGAGAAGTTTATTTCCCTTTCTGCCTCATTTATCTTTTTATGTTCATTTTTAGAATGATGATTAAAAGAATGAAAAAGTGAATTTGTTTCTGCAACAATCTTTCTACCTCTATTCGGCTCGGTTGACATATTAATTTCGCTAATAAACCTTCAATTACATATAATTGGGTTGTGATCATTTCCTTCTTCACACGTCGGGCCCTGCCCATCATGCATGTACATGTGAAGTCAAGGCGGGTTGACTGACATATTTCACCGTTTAAGCAGGGCAAAGCAAGGCACTGGTCAATAACTGCATACGTAGAAGGCAAACACGCGGACAAAGTCATATTTACATTCCATGCTAATTATATTTTCATACTATCTGATGGGACTGCACACATTGTATAACTTTGATCTTGTTGTCGCCGTGAAACATAAGAACATAAATCAACAGGAATGGCATGTGCAATTCTTTTTGAAACTATAATTGTGTGTGTACGGAGGCGGATAAGGCATTGGTAGGGGTTGGTAGGACAGTTTCTCTGCCATTAAATGTCCAGATCATGATGTAAAGTTGACAAATCGTACGTTCTGTGTTGGCCAATTCCTTGATTTAGTTGGATAATGGTGAAATAATCTTAAATATATAGTTTTATTTTATAGTTGATGATCTCATCTGCTGCAACGATGACTTCGAGGCGCGATAAATACCATCGAAGAGCGAAAGGGGATTTGAATCCCACAGATATCGACATCTTATCGGATAATCAGGACCTACCACAGCATGGTGAGGCCTCACTCTCACTGGCGCCACCTCACCAGGCATACCTCATCATACCTAGGTACAGCGGCGGGTGCTAGTGGCTACTCAAGTGGAACGGGCC
>BEXV01000543.1:179367-192126 GCA_003118195.1 Hemicentrotus pulcherrimus | reverse complement strand
GGGGGGGAGATGAGGATATCAATTAATGATAGATAGAGAAGGGACCTGTTCTGTATCAGCAATTCAGTGGCATGATAAGCACGTAGGAAACAAAGTGTGAGAGGTCTACCGTTGAAATCCAGCTCTTTGGGGTACCCACTCCTCGGGTTACTTATGAGAGGCTTGAGAACATGCCATGGTTTATGGTTGTCTGTTATCTTCTCCCTGCAGAGCCATCTCAGACATCACTGTGTGGCAACTACCGTCTAGAACAAGGAGAGCAGTGTGATGTAGGCATTGTGGATAACAATAACCCTGATGAATGCTGTACAGCTAACTGCAGGCTCAAACCAGGCAAACTCTGCAGGTATGTGCCATGAGGGTCATCTTTTATACCTTGTCTTTTTGATGTACCTGTCTGTGTATTAAATTCATGGGGATGCTCGTATTCTTTGAAGGGGGTCTACACTGGAACAAAGATTAGACAACCTCTGCATTGTCAGTACTGCTTAAAAAATGTTGAAATCATATGCCTTTTCTTCTATTGGCACTCTAGCTTTATTCATTGTGTGTACAAAATGTATAGCAAGGTCACTTTTAACAAAATGCTGATATGATGAAAGTTTAATTTCTGTTTCCCTTTTAATATTCCATTGTTATTTTAGTTATTTCAAGACTTTTTCCCTTTTTCTACTAAAATTTACACCTGATGTTAATTTTAGTAAAGAATTCAGCCAAAAATCTTGCATGGTTTTCTAGTTTTTTTTTCCTCACTGGACATTCCCTTATCTTTATATGTTCATTCATCAGTGACAAGAATTCTGTATGCTGTGAGAACTGCTATTATGCACCACCCTCCAAAGTGTGCAGTGATGCTACAGAGCAGAATGCCTACTGCAAGGCGAAGTCGTACTGTACAGGCAATAACATTCAGTGCCCAGGACCTCCTGATCTGAGGGACGGAACAGGATGCATTGACAAGTGAGTAGTCTTCAAGGTTCAAGTTTGGTCTGTTTGTTTTACCTGACTGTTAAGAAAGCACATGTATCCTTGTAAGAAAGTAACTAGGGGACTAAGTCCTTTCCAAGGAACCTGGTAATGAGGACTAATGCCTTACTGAAAGGGCACTAGCGCATTGATTTGGTTTTGAACCCAGGACCTGGTTACGAGACCACTGCTCTTCCACTGAGCCATGGTGCCTGTAATAATGTTCTTCAGAACATATTGTCTGCTGAGAACCAGAAGGCATTCATTCCATGTAGAGGCATACGATTTATGCCCTTTTGGTTCGCAGCAAGATATATACAGTCAAACCTGTGTATAGCGACTGCCCAAGGGAAACACAAACGGTGGTCTTTGTAGACAGGTTCCCTTAGTTTAGTACATGTTTCAATGAGAAACCATTTTCAAAGGAAACAAATAATGTGGTCTTTGTAGACAGGTGGTCACTAAAGCAGGTTTGACTGTATCATAGTACCATGTAGGCCATGGCCTGCTGCAAAGATCCCTGATTGAGAAGTTTTGTGAGCACAGACCTATGTTTGTCATCCAGTTACCAAGGAGGGTGCCCCTTGCTGATGCATTATGAAACACCATAGAAGAATTTAAGGCTCTGAATTTGTAAGCTCTACTATAAATTTTCTATCCCTTGTTTTGTCTTTCATCATGTTTTGTCTGTGTAGGGTAGTTCTAAGAATGTGTTAAATGTAGTATTTTATTAACTTTGGTTTTCTTCCTTATTGCCAATTCCTTATGTTTTGTCCGATATTGCTTACTACTTCCTTTGTAAATTTAGTTATGGAAAGATAGATTTGATTGTTTTGAAAAATTGATGTAAAACACTTAGAAACTTTTATATTAATTTTATTGTTATTAATTATTGCAAATATTATATGTACAAATCTCATTGTCCATGATGTCATAAACATTGAATTGAATCCGTTTTCTCTGGGTATGGTACCCCAGATAGCAATTGCATGTAACTTATGTGCATTAAGCATGTGTGAACTATTTTTTTTAACACTGTGGATCACTTGTACATATTTGGTTAATTATGACAAATTACAGACGTGATAGACCATGTATCATTCCTGTTGGAGTATATCTTGCATTCTATTACATGTATCAAGCTATCTTAAGGTTTTTCCCCCTGTCAATGCTAGCAGCCTGTCTAAACAAGTGTGTTTGAGATGACTGGTTAGCTATGCATGCAATAATAACTTTTCTCTTTCCCATTACAGTGGAACATGTGTTGGAGGGGAGTGCAGGGCATTCTGTGAAGTCAATAATTTCAAATCATGCATCTGCTCTCCATGTAAGTAGGCATGCAGAAGTCCTTTGGGGATATTTTCTTATATTACGGTACATGAATGATGATCAATGATTGTTTCATGACAAACATGGACATGTATCATGCCCCTTTTATTTTATTTTATGCATATTGGTATGTGATACCTAAATAGAATTAAATACATATATTGAACAAAAAAAGATGACCAAGATGACATTCCTACATGTTGTTGGAATGATTTTTATGTCTTTGTTAAAGGTACTATGTCCCATTTGCAGGCCCAAAAAATGAAAAAGTTAAATTCAAACTGCATTTGAAAGATAATACTAATTTAGAACTTCCCTAAAAAAGGTGGGGGCTTGAAAATGTCTTCAAGTGGAAAAATAACAACTATTAGTTGTCAAATCGACTTAACCCTATCTTAACTGGGCTACCGGTATGTTATTACCAAAGAAGAAAAATAGCCAGTCAGTCACTCAATAGTGTCTGACAGTGAAGTCTAGCAAGTAAACGGGTTTCCTTGCATTATTTGAATATGAGGACACTGCTAACGTTGAAATTTCACAGATAGGACATACATGACATATTCATAATTCCTGCAAAGTTCTACAGCATTTGAGGTTGGCTGCAAAAGGGACATAGTACCGTTAAAGTGAGCATAAGATATTTTTTAAGAATATATTTCAGAAAGAGAGCTGCCTCTCTTTATTTGAAGAAGAGAAAACTAGATGATGCTAGTCAAATGTTTATGCAGTCAATTTCATGGATGGGGTAAAAACCTAATGGAAAAGGTGAGAATCTTCCTGTGGTGCTGACCTTTTTGTATGATTCTTCTCTTGTTTTGTTTGTATATGCCCAGTGGAGCAATCGTGTTACTTCTGCTGTGTGTTTGAACCAAACGGACCATGTCAGCCATTTGTGGACCGCTACACTCAAATGGCGATACCAGTCCCAGATGGTAAACCATGTGAAATAGGCAGCTGCGTACAGGTAAGGTTAGAACTCAGTCACACTGTCAGACCAAACTCAAACCGACTCCAAACCGACTGCTTCTTGGCTATGCTGGGCACTGTTGATGGTCTGGTGTCAGTCTGGTGTCGGTCTGGTGTCTGTCTTTTTAATGTGTCTGGTGTATGAATGCTACTCTATAAATGTGTTGTGGTCAAGTGATTTGAACATTTTACTGGGGAAGTTAAGGTTTTTTTATTCAAACCCTGGTACTGCAATGATAATCTTCGATGAGACATTAATGTACATGTACATTTCCATCCTAGTAGGAGATGAGTACCTGTAGGATTTACTTCTGGAATGCATTGTGTGTTAATAACAGTTGCAAAAAACTAATGCCAGGTTAGGCAGTAATGTCCAAAGCCCTTTACAAGCTCATAGTTATTTGAAAGTACTATCATTATTTTTAGTAGTAGTATTAGTATTTGGAATTAGGGAAAGACTCATGGATCTCATGCTAGAATTTCTTGATGTATTGTGGTGTTTACAGTGCGGATAAAAGATTGCATTTCCCATTAGAAATTCCCTTAAAAGCATTGTTTAACAATGTTAAATCTGAGATGCATGGCCCTACGTGTTTATCTGTGTCTGTGATATGGTTTAATATTGAAGCCCTACAAAAATTGCTCTTCAAAATGACCAAGAAGTGCCTCAAAAAAGTAAAAATCTTTGAGTGACCAGTTTTACCATACTCATTTTTCCCAGTAGACTGTAGTGTTATGAAAACCGTTAGGAAAACATAAAATTTGATTTCAATTTCCAATCATAAGTATCTTGATAATCAGACAGGCGATGGTAAAAGTCATGGGGTTCATCACTGACCTAAGGTTTATAAATATCATTGCAGCATGAGCTAAATCCAGGATTTTATTTCAGAATCTGAGGCACAAAGTTATCCGATCCCTTAAAAAAAAACATGTGCTTGAGATGATATCAATTCCATGGTTGTTGTTGTTGTTGTTGTAGGGCCATTGTGAGGGTCGGACGCAGGATCTAATCGCCAGATTCTTTGATGTATTTGAAGGATTCACCATCAGCACAGTGGGTGAGTATTCATTTATTTCTAATCTTTTGTCAGGGTTGCCCATTGCCCATGAGTAGTGGTCTTCCATGGGGCCCTTTATATTACGCTAATTTTGTTATTTTTAGTACCGGTAAATAGAATTGAATATTTTCTTTAATCACTAGTTGACCAAACATAATGACACAATATGAACGAGTGGGATTGATAATAAATGAGAAATTCTTAACCCAAGGAGGAAATGTGCATGTGAATTGTCATTTCATTGGATAAAAAGGTACCTATGTTAAGTTCTAATATCTCACTCCATTCAATGTGTTGGTACAGCTGATTTTGCTTCTGATTAGTCACAACTTGAAGACATATAATATGAAGCACGGATTCGGAGGCCTATTTTGTATTACCGATTCAAAGTGTTAATGTTCTTTTAAACAAAATTTACTATGTTTAGGTGCATTTTGTAAATAAATTGTAGGATCATTACCAGTTGTATACTATTTTGATGTTTGTTCTCTTGTTATTCTTCAGGTCGTATCATCAAAGATAATGTAGTAGGAGCTACACTGATTATCTCTCTTCTCATCTGGATCCCATGTAGCTGTTTGGTTCACTATGTGGTGAGTTCCTTTCCATTCAAACGTTGAGTTCTACTCTAATGTTCCATGGATAAATTGCGACAAAAATGCATATTCGTATAACATTTGTCATTCTAATTTTGTAATCACCTTGATTATATTGTTTCATTGTTATATTTCTTAAAAGTACCGAATAAATATTGAAAAAATATGGCCTTTCTCTTTTCACTCATAACAAGTTAAAGAGAAGGCTGAGTTCTGGGAAGAGGTGAAAATAATTTGTGAGCATTATCATTGTATTATGCAAGTGTGGAAGAACATCAGATAAAACATGTTCCCTGAAAAGCATGGCTCTTCAAAATGCCTTTATATTTTAAATATGGCATGTAACATCATTCAAATCAGGACAGGTTTTTATGCCACATGTTTGTGTAGTCCCATATACATTTTTCTGTGTACAGTGCTTGTAATTTTACCGAGATGGGGCCAAATTTCTTATCATTTTGATGATTCCAGAACCTTGTAGTACACATACTTATATGCTAGATGATCAACCTTTTCTGATCGATTCCACACCGTCTCTTTCAGGATGCAATCCAAACTTCTTTGGTTCCAACTTGGTTGATAAGTAGGCTTACAGGATACTCATAGGTCAAAATGGCTGCTAATTTCTTTGCCTCTCTTTATAAAGGCATTTTTTTAAAGTTAAACAAAAAAATTGTATGTGAGGAGCAAATATGATTGACAGGATTCTTTAAAAAGATATGAATTATCAGTACATTTTCTGATGTTTATGCCATGAATGTTCTAGATCAATGAACTAATTTGTTGTATAGTGCTTGGCATTTCTTTTTGAATCATTAATCATGTATTCAAACTTGAATGATAATCAGTGTTCCAAAGGAGTTCCTTCATTAGAAACAATAGTTTCTTTTATTGGTATGTGACATCAGGCAATGAATTGTTTTATTATGATGAATGATTAAAGCATAAACATGACTCTGTTATCATAGATTACCTATTAAATGTTCTGTAAAATATCAAGACATTAGTCATAGATGCTGGTTTGTATATTTCTTGTATAGCATCATTAATCTTTAGCTTGTTTAAGAGAGAAGTTGGTAGTACATGCACAACTTCTCAGGTATATTTGATTGACAGGTTGTAGATTACACAGGAAATAAGTGCATGATATGTAGACTAACAGAAGTTTAAGTATCACACTTTGTAAGTTACAGATTGAAGAATTGTACAGGGTTTCAACATGGAAGTAATTTCTGGGCCAGAGTTGTTTACAAGCCAAGGAGGAATGTGTCATTTACACTAACCTCGTGGATAAGCAGTCTTTGGCTTTGCTTGTATTACACATTTGTGATGGGGAAGCTCAAGATATTATTTCAAGTCTGAAATGAGTTCATTTAAGGAAAAAAAACACCTCTGCTACCAAATATGGTATCAGAGTTATGACATGGAGATGTTAATCGGCTGTTGGTAATTGCATCCTGCCATGTATTTCACATGATATTAGAGATCAACAGAGGCATCAATTATGACTGTTATCTAAATTGTCACTGTCAATATTGTTCTTATTATGTATCAGTTCTATTATCACGATAGAATACTGCCTCTATCCCCTGAAGTATTTATTTAAACCTGTGTGGTCCATATGTTTATCTACTCCCTCTGCAGGACAAGAAAAGGGCCAGGGAGATCAAACAGATTGACACATGGCTGCACCCAGCGGTAAGTCCAAACACTGATGAAACCAATGATTCACCCATCTAATAAAGTGAACTTTGTTATAACCAATACACTAATTCTATTCTTACATTAGATGCTGAAGGAATGTAGAGCATGCAGTATAGGCTATGTGTGAGTTGTGCAGCTATTGCCTTTGTAGGTACAAGTAGCTGCTCGTTATACACACATTCACATGCTTTACACAGGAAGCTGTTGTTTACAATCATATGGCTCTGGACACACATGTGCAAGTACTACCCCTTGGAATGACGATGCTCGCTTTTGCTTCCTGGTGTCAACTAGTTGTATTGATGATCTGCTGTTCTGCACTCATTATAATGACTATTTTCATCCTTATGTTTTATCATTTTGATATTATTATTATTATTATTAGTTTTAATTTGTCTATGTCAGCATATATTATTATCATTATTGTTGTTATAATCTGTATCTCATTGATGTATGTTACATAATCATCAGCATTATTTTCAGTCTTTATCATCATCATTATCACCTTCATTATCTCCACCATCGTCGCAATCATCACCATCATCATCATCTTTACCATCATTGTCATCATCATCATCATCATCATCACCATCGCCACTATGATCATTAACCCCCACCATCATCCTCACCATCACCACTACAACCACCACCATAACTATCATCACTACCACCACCATCATCATCATCATCATCATCACCATCATCACTGATAGTAATATCACTCATCTCTTTTTCCCACAGAACCAAGAACGGATACTACCAGAGGACAAGCCTCGCGTTAGAAGGTACAAACCCCCCTCCGAGTATATGGAGAAAGAGACTGTGCTTTGACCTGCTCAACCATGCATCTTGCTTACTTTTATTTATTACTAACACTACTAGTATTTATTGGAAGGGGAGGGGGCAATGACAATTATTATTTTAAGTGCCATTATTCATAGAAAATTTACTATTATTTCCAGGAAAACATCCCTCTTTGAATCTTCTAGCTATTTCACGACCAAAAAATGTTATTGAATTTGTTCATTTGTTAAGTGTCTGGTGCTGACAACATTAATCCAACTGCGCACTTTCATTTGTTGTTAAAATCATTTGTTTAGGTGTTTAATTTTCATCTACATGTTTTTCTATTTCATTTAATACATGTATTGAGGGAAAAACTTTCCTTCAAAATTATATCAGTTATTTTACTCCCTAAATTCCAGTTTAATCACAGAAGGTTCATGAATTACAAAGCGATACTAATTTATAAATCAGTCACTAGGGTATTCCATGCCTTACATGTGGATGTAGATCACTCATTTATGAAATAAGAAATATAACATCCTTCTGTTCCTAATTTTCATACTCTAATATCTTTTACAGTAAAAACCAATTGTGATGGTCCAATAATGAAATACAAAGAATAACACCATCATGATTATTGTCTCATAGTGGGAATCTTGCTGGACAAGAAAACTATAAAACTAGGATTTAAACCATCGAGCAAGATTTTTTTCTGTCCTCTTATACTTTGTTAATGTTCTTCATATACCAATCATGGTACAGTGAGAGAAGAGGGTCAGCCATCGTCTGTTTTAACCCGTACTTTCCAAGTCAATACCGTTCATCCATTGCGCAACATTAGTTTTCTTCTTGTTCAATACTTTGAGTTGTCAAAAAAAAATATCTTTGTGTGCATAAGTCCTTGCGTTAATAATTATGTATAAAAGATTAATATGCCAAAAGTTCTCATGTTTTATAATATATATTATTCTTTAAAATATTTCAACTGCTCTAATAACAACTCATGGCATTATTCTTTTATACTCTGTATAAATTCATCCTTGTAAAGAAAATGGCAAATAGTACGGTAATTGAATGTATTTTGTTCTCTAACTAAACAATTTATGACCAGCATTTCTAAATACTTTGAAAGCACATGTAAGATATAGGGTATTGCAAAAAGTGGAAACCTCCAAACCCCCAATTGGCAGAATTTGTAAGTCATGCATGGTTTGTTATATCCTCTTTATTGTTTGTTTTGCATGCGAGAGGACTGCTTTCTAGGTTTTTTTCCTTTTTAACTTCGATTTGAAACGATTTGATGCAAATTGTCAGACAATAAATTTGGCTTCATCTCGGAGTCATATGTCTTGACGCTTGCTTCGTTCCTTGGCTAGTTTGCTGGGAATTATGAACCAACCTCATACTATTAATATCCAAATACTATTGATTATGTCTTACCATAACCTGTAAAACCAAGGAGATTTGTTGGTTTTAGCCACTTGCGATACCCTGACCATTGTTTTCTGAAACCTTTGGAAGTACAAGTTTGCCAACATCCCATTGAAATGCATGTTTTTAAGTCAACACACTGTCAGCAAACTTGAACTTCGGACAGTTTTGTGAACTGATTGTTAGATTTATTATTTCGTTGACTTCAGCAGCATGAACTGGATAATATTTTTGGTTGGCATGTCCCTTCAGTTTGTATTTTGAGGTAAAGTCGGCCTATCCTTGTGTGTACCTTGCACTTCTGTTTTTGTGCAAGAATATATAAAAAAATTCATGAGTAAAGGTAGTTTCTTTAATTTGAAACACCAAACAAAATGAACAGATAAGATAGCAGCAATAGCACCTCTTCTCATTGATATGTACCAGGAGAAACACATTTGAAGCTAAAGACAGGTAATTTTAGCACCAAATAGAGCAATATTTTCACTCCATTCCTAAGACTCACTTTCATGATAGATGAAACCAAATTTTATTTGATGGAGGTACAACTAAATGGCAATACATCGGGAATCAAATGCTTAGAATGTGCTTCAGAAATTAATGACCCATTACCTGTTTGGATCTCCTTATCAACCATCGATTGTGGTTTGTATGTTAAAACCTATTGGAATACAAACATTCAATAGTCAATGGGATGAGGGTATATGAACATATGTGCATTTACTTGTAAGTTGACCAACTTTAGTCCTTCCTTGCCATATATATTTTGTTGCAGTTCTTTTGCCATATATTTCATTATTGCTTGGTATTACAGTGTGTAGCTTTAACATGGTTTATAAGCATTAATATCTTTGCCATTCCCTAAATGATGCATTATTGGTCATATTAATGTTTTTTTGAGCATCGTTGTTTTTTCTTCAATTTTTTGTTGCAGTCAAATTTATATTGATGTATTACCATGAACCCAGAATAACCCAATCATATGTAGTTTTACATATTTAGACGGCACATGACAAATCCATTCATGTATCTGTCTCTAATTCCACTTAGTACAAACCATTCCCATATTTTCTATTTATTCTTGTCTAAGCAGAATACATGTATATACATTGTTTAAAGCAAAATCTCTTACATCAAAGAGATATTGTCTTGTATTTTCAGTAAGGTATACAATATCTATTTTCATTAATTCTTAGTTATCACCAAAATGGGCATTTTGTTATTCCCAGAATCTCCTTTGAAAAAAAAATGGGGAAAAAAAGATGCAAACAAGATCCAGTCGGAAAGACTTTTGTAATTGATATTTAAATATGACTTGAGAGTCACATTTAAAAGCTTACTTTCAATGTTAACACACATGTTTTTTGCCATAAACGTAGAAAGATAGCTGGAACTAATACAGAAAAGCTGGTTCAATTCCAATTTATATGGATAGAAATGGAAAATTATGTCAAGATGTTTTTGTGAGAAGGACATTTGATTAAAACTATATGTGAATTTTTTTGTCCTAGTGGCTCGATCTTGTAATATATTTATGTGAAGTCACATTTTCAACATTCTCAATGGAGATATCCATTATTTGTATTAATTCTACTGGGGTCTTCCCCGCCTGAAAGTAACAGTATAGTGCTTTTATAAATATAGAGATGTTACATTATATAATGTAGATGTCTAAGTGTATGTAAATATTAATAGTTTTAAAACTCTATTTATGCAATTGTTGAGATCAGTACCATATTGTTGGGTCAAAGTTTGTCATTTATTTAATGAGCTAAACATTTTGTATCTCATGAAATGGACAATTATCTGTGAAGTGTATTTTGTAAGTTTTTTAAAGATGATCATGTGATTATGGTGCAAACAAGCGATATAATACTGCAAAAATGAACAAAGAAATAATGAAGATCTTATGTTTTGTTGATTTATTTGAAGTCTTGAGTTTGTAGAAAACCTCAAGTTCGCATACTTACTTAACATATCAAACACAAGTTCATAAATATTTGTCAACCATACTCCGTAATACACTGTGTACCAAATATTTATAGTGTTTTATAGGATTTATAGGATTTATAGTGTGTAGTGTAGAATACTAGAATTGAACAGGGGACCATTGTGAACAGGGGACCATTGTGAACAGAAGAGGTTGCAAATCATAGAATAAGGTTTCATAGAAGGCTGGTCTAGACTAAGAAAAAATTATCATTCTACAGAGCTGGCTTAAGTTGATCAACATCATTCATCATTATCCCAAGTAACATGAGTATAATTTGACCTTCAGATTAACAAACATTTTGGTCAACGCTTCAAATTCTCAAGTTATTGATCCTCATAAAACCTTCATCATTATATGAACCCCTTCATAAAGGAATCTTTTTTATTAACAAAGCTTTGGAATACTGAGCATTTAACCTGACCTCTACAGAATGAACAGTCTGTGTTGGCTGTACAAATTCTTCCTTTTTGTCTTTGCAAACATGGCATTTTGAGTTTTCGATCCTTATTTGATATTGTTCTCATTAATCAAAAGCAATTAGAACCACCCATATCCCCCACCCCACCCAACCTCCAATGAACCTTGATGGCTATGCCACTGGTTCATCTATTATTTTGCCCCTGTAGAGCGCCTAGAGTCGTATTCCAGTGACATCACTTCAGTTGGTACAATGTATAGCAAAACAGGATATACAATCCTAAGTAAGTATCTTGGTTCTCTTGATGTTATCGTGGTGTTCTTATGCATGATTGAATGATATAGCATGAGCATGCATTATTTACGAACCTGAATGAGAAGAATTTGATCTTTTTGTGTTTTATTGAAGGATTTGACCTTTTTTCTACCATCACATATATCCGGATAATGTTTTGAATGCAGTCAAATGCTGAACGTACATTATCTCCCTTTTCCAGCTATTTGTATTTCTCTTTGTGTGTTTCCTTCTTACTTTTCGTGTATGTCTCTCTCCTCTTTCACATCTGGTATCTCTTTCCTGGAACCCCCTGTGAATGCTGTGTTAAATAGTCTGTTTGCCCCCTCTGTATTATCCTCCTTTACTTTCATTGATATCACATTTGCCACCAAAAGACCAAACCAATTACAAAGAAAAGGCGATCAAGAGTTGAGAATATTCTCATGTTGAAAGTTTTGATCTGCGATTGTGTCAATTTGTGTAAAATTCGAATAGATTGTGTACAAAGTGTAAGTTTTGCATTAAAACTGTGTTTTAATATTTAGCATGCATTATTACTATGAGTATTATTATTATTATTATTAGTGCTTGATAGAGACAACATCAATACAGAGTTTGAACTCAGCAGATACAGTTAACAACTAAATTAATTATACCCCGGGGTAAATTTGATGTTTCTGTGTGTGTTTGCGTATAACTCAAGAACAAAAGATGGACTGGTTGATCGAATCATTACCTTTAAACAAAATAGTTTAGATGCAAGCTTTAACACGTCACGTTCTTAAGAAACTTAAATCGGGACAAATCAAATTTTCACATACTTAAACAAATACAAAACCTGGTTACAGTATGAATAATAAAGTTGTTGACTACAATTTATTGAAAGCTTATAATCATTCTTGTTACCGATCCTCTGTTCTATTCATGCTATTCTACTCCTTAACGTCCACTCTAAGGTCTCCAGGGGGTGTTTCACAAAGATCCTAAGTTGAACTTAACTCTAAGTGTGACTTAAAAATTATGGAAAGCCGTAGTATCTTTGAAAATATTTTGTAAAAGTTTATTTTAAAAGGCATAAAATGTTGATTCAAATCATTCATATTTTCTATTATCATGGGAGATTTCCTGTTCTTGCTGTGGAATTTATGATAAGTCTAAAATACTTGTTTTTCCACTTTTGAATATATTTGAATTAAGGCTACAAATGGCTCTCCATAACTTTTAAGTCACACT
>BEXV01000543.1:121310-132186 GCA_003118195.1 Hemicentrotus pulcherrimus | reverse complement strand
GCCCCCCCCCGGCCCCCCTCTCCCTCCCACACCAAATGCAATTAATGGAAACACAACACGATACCCATCAGGGCCCTGTTTCATAACATTTGTAATCAATAAGAAATGCTAAACTTCATTGACAAATTTACTCTCAGCCCAACAAATGCCACGATTTCAGTAGCTTATAGTAGTTACGGTATCGTAACTTGTTTTTGCTAAGAAGTTTTATGAAACAGGGCTCTAGAGAATACGTATGCCCATAGAGCTACCCTGTACCTTCCCATTTTTAAAACAAAGTAACATCCTAACAGCCAGTCCAGAGATGGGGGAAGATTGAAGATAAATACGTTGCTCAATTTTCAAAATTGTTTAAATTTTCAAAGTTTTAGATTGTTGGTGATGTTTAAGTAACTGATAAACATCTTTTGATTAATAAATTTGCACAAAACAAGACCAAATCATTAAATAATAATATAGTTGTCATGAAACTGAGCTAGGGGTATAAACCAACAATTTGTCTTCCAGTCATTAAAAAACTTTTCATTTTCACCAACTTTACGATCTTTGACAAGGTTCCTCATACCTCTCCTCGACCTCCTTGTCCTCAACCACCTCCTTCCGAAGTCGTCGAGGAAACTTCGGGCATTAGCCAACATTCCAATGAGAGCGAGGCCTCAATCCAAACGACATCGAGAGACAAGAAGAAGGATGACGAGAAGAACGGAATGTTTCCCACCACACTTTCCTTGGAGAAATACCAACAGCGGGGGAGACCTCTAAAGAAAACACCCAAAAGCGCTGTCAAGGATTCTTTGAAGTTTGAACAAGTACGTGTAAAAATAGTCTTATATTCTTTTACAAATTCAACCCTCCTCAAAATGATGACTTATTGACTTACATGTATAACAAAATTTTCCTTGCCCTTTATACACTCATGACGCGCGGTTTACTTGGCGAAAATATTCTTGAGTAGGTTGATTGATCAAAGGGATCTTAAAGGTAATACAAAGTTTCATTCAGTGTCGTGAAAACCAATAGGTCTTGGATAGGCTTTGTGTTTTATCTTCGAAAAAAATGGCCGACAGGCACTGTTTTGCTATTGAAGATAAACTGTTTTCTTTATTGCAGCATAATTTAATATTTGGTATGATAAATTTGTGAGAGTATATTGGATTATTGATCTGCATGTTTTTTTTTATAGTTTGTTTATTATTGTTTTTGTTCCTCTGTTGCTGCAGCGTTTTTCCCGCATGAAGTCTGCTCCACAACGTTCCCCTCCTAATTCTCTACGGACATCAAACCTTCGAGAATCAGGAGAGGTGTTCAATCCCATCTTAGCCCCTGATGCCAACAGAAGACCTCTTTGTTATTCCGAGTCACCAGCCCTACCACTTGGGCTTGATCGAAAGGAGCAGAACATATCGACACGGATTCCATCGTCGCCAAAGCAACTTAAAGAAGAAGAGAAAAGGATCAAGGTACATTATCAAATGATCGCAATGACTTTCAAGAAATCAACTAAAGGGTAATTATAATACCCTACTATTTCCCCTATAGAAACCATGTTCGGGTCGTGCAGTACGGCATTGTCATATTCACACTCTTCAACAGGTGTCAGACAACACTATGGGAATTGCTGTAGGTAAATTTTCCGAAAGTCTTTTCGATTGTGCTTATGCAAAATTTGTATTATTTTGTTACATGATGTTTGCGTCAAGTTTGTATGCAGGTTCGCATTCAATAATCATGATACATGTGAAAACAAGAAATGCTTAACTTACAGCATGTCAGCATTAAATGGTTAAAAAGATTAACAAAATGATATTGGTTTAAGGAGCCAATAACTATTTAAATCGATTCGTTGTTTATAAATAGTTTCAAATTAGTGACATTTCATTTCAGCATAAGTGCAAAAATTATCGGGCAGGCTCAACGAAACATTTTGATGTTTTGGATTATTTGCAGAAAAATATTTGGAACAACCCTCTTTGTCCGCTACCTAATATTGGAGTTCTTAAACAAATGAGAGATCAAACGGCCATCTCAGAACTGGCTGATAGATGCAATGAGGATACAACTGGAACAAACACATGCATTTCCAAGGCAAAAAAACATTTGTCACGTTTTATCAAAGAATCTTTGCCCGAGGAAGACAACCATCCAGTCAAGGACATAGGTTCCATGTTGGAAACCTCTTTCATTACAAACGCAATAGCCACACATGCCTCTGATGATCAGCTGGAAGGCATCTATGGCAACGCACCATTTAGTAATGAGAACAGCTTAGGTTCATCGGGCAGTGCAACGAAAGTCGAATCAAACATTGTCCATGGTGTGGTAGAAGTCGATACAAGACCGGGTGGACTAGCATACTTCTTCATATATTCTCCTGAGAAACACGAAACTAAATTGTTACCAAGTTGCCTGCAGGGTCAAGAGGACCGATTACAGAAACAGGCTCAAGGAATCAGACGTAACCTAGAGCTTAAGCATACCTTGATGAAAACAAACCTTGAGGTAAATACCATGATACCCGTTTTATTGTGATTATTATTGTCGATCTTCATTGATTTCTGGATGATCGAAGACAGAAATAGATTACTAATTCATGATTTAAAAACTAAGATTTTCATATTAAATCATCAAAGTTGGGTTTCAGTGATCAAGACCATGAATAAAGAGCTTGCCTATCATATGCCTTTTTGTGGTATGGTCGTGATTATACTCACGGCAATATATTTTTCCAAAATTCTCTTTGCAGAAACTTGAACTAGCCAGAAACAAAAAGCGTGCCTCTTTTGAGATCCACCATGCAGAAGTTCACCAGAGATGCCAAGAACTTCTGGACAACAGACAGCTCAAACTCACTTTCAGCATGGAATGTAAGCAGAGAAAAGCCAAACATAACAAAGAAGTGATCCAAAAGAAAAAGGAAGAAAGATTTCGACTTGTCCAAGAAAGAAGGAACATGCTTCGGATGAGAAAGAAAGTGTTGAGGGAGATCAGAAAAGCGGAGTCGATGGAAGAAACTGTAACTGATCTCGAGACAAATAATGGAGAAGAAAATCCTAACTTGTCACCTGAGGATGTAAAAGATCAAGATGAGCAGGTTGGGGAACAAAACAAGGAGAGTAAGGATGGTGTGATACTTGATAAAGCAGAAGGAGAGGACAGAGGTAAAGAAGACGTTTATGGAGTTAGTCATGATGATGAGGGAGAAACGAAAGATGAATCTGAAAGGCAAGTAGAAGAAGAAGCGGTTGATCGCAGAATGGATGAAACTGACAATGGCAACCATGGTATCGGATGCAATACAGACAATGATCAACGAGGAGATGGGAGATCCAATTTAGCAGATGCCGCAGAGGGTACAGTTGATGAGGATAGCGACAATTCTGAGGACAACACAGAGAACCATCATATCTTGATAAGTGGGTCAGCACAAGGAGATGCTGCACAGAGGAGGGTTGAAGAGGATAGCAACAGTTCGGACGACAATACAGAGCATATCGGGATAAGGAGTAGGTCGTTATTAGAAGATGGTGATTATCAGGAAGATCTTGTAAGAAGAGGAGAGGCTTATCAGAACATCCGTCATGCACTCGAATTAGAAGCTCAATACCAAATTGATTTACAGAATGATCTAGATCCAACCTCAGCTTCAAGTATGGAACGCCGAGGCAACCAGATCGCAGTGCTGCTTTACTACTCGGTAGCAATACGTGCAGTCCAGGACCAGATCGGAGACCTTTCAGCAAGACGGACCGATGGTATATCAAGAACAGGCCTACTGCCTATATTGTTTGAAGAGTCACAGCCCGCGATGGGTGATTACTTCGCCGAAGGTGACGACACACCGAGCGATACGGACGACGAATACCATGAGATGGGGTTGGAGGAGTCCGTCGACACGGTGCCGGTCGAAAGAGAATTATTCCAGGGAGAATATGGTGGAACTAGGAGAAGTCGATCTAATAGACGTGGTCACTAATTTTCAAATCAGAAAACGACGAGGCGCTATCGAGTTGACACAATCAAGAAATATGAATTTCGTCATTAATAGGTACGGCGACTTAATTAGAATGTGTACTCGGGATTATTTGGTTCTTGCTTGACCATCAAATTGACAATTATTACGAAGAGGCATGCTTCATAACTTGACATTGCATTACAGTACTGCAGAGTTGAGGTAATTTTTAGAAACCACTGCCAAATCTTTGTGTATATTATGTGTAACCCGGATTCTAGTCGTAGGCTGTATTGTCATACTTACAAAAACAAGGAAACCGGAGATATAGGGAGATTAGTTGTCGTGTGAGTGATACCAATAACCGAAGGATAGTGAGAAAATCTTATAGAACCTTAAAATAACAAAGGGATTTTGAAAGCTTAAAGACATTTTTAATGAGATATATCATAGCTCGGGAACAAGGGCGAAAAAAAAAACAGGCGAAATTTATGAAGAGAATTCTTTCGGCTTGAACATTCAACAGAGCGAAAAGATGACCAAGCTTAAGGGACCTGTAATGAAGAAATATAATCGTTTTTGATGTAAGGTTATGAATGGTTGATCAATGAAACCATCTAGGAAAGCAACGAATAACTGAGATTAAGAGTCTCTATATACCGACAAACGTAACCGCAACAACTAACTGTAATAGTGGGCAATTTTGAGGACAAAACGTATTTAAATTTGTCTGCATGTCTAGCTTAAAAATCATCCTCAATTCTTGTCTCTTAAAAGAACCTCACTTGAATTTGGACATTAACACATCATTGCCAATTTCTTTTCTTCACGGAAAACAATTCTTAAAAGGCCACCAAGATTGTATATACTTTTCGAACATAGTGATCTATGAATGATTAAAGAATGAAAATGAAATATATAATGCAGGAAAGCAAGGGCATGTAACATTGGGGATAAAACCTTGACGCAATAAATATGGGAATTGTGTACACGAGTGTTTATTTCTATACCGAAAAAGGGGTATTTCTTGCATCGTCAAATGTATTAAACGGCCCTGGGCCTGGATGAATGAAATCTAGGTACGATTACAGGAACCATGATGAATACAGGGTTTCCCAAATAAAACAGACTAAATATTTCCAATAATTCGAGGCAAATTTCCTCGGTACCAGACAGAAAAGTGATACCAAGTTTTCCAAAATTAGTTGAATGTATTTTTTTTTTTTAGACGCCTTTTGTGAAATAGTGTTGGAGATCATCCACGAGCAATAATGGCAAAAAATAATGTAGCATATTGTGTAGTTTCAGAAATAGTATTATGTCTGAGGTTTTGGCAAGCTGTAATAAACGTTAGATGAAACACAGACATAAAACTCCACACATATTTATTTCAAGGTGCTATTATAGGTAATAATCGGGGCAGCGCCAGGAGCGTCACAACGTGACGGACATGTGCGCTATATAAGAGGCCACCACCATTATTATCATTGACTTCTTAAACACAGACATGAAATTATATGATTTTTTTTAAAACGCAGCTCAATTCATGCCGGACAAATTTTAAATTCCTTCAATAGGTCACAAAATACTCCCTAAAACAAAAACCACTCGAACCAGCCCGACTCGAACCCACATTATTGGAAGTATTCTTGACCGTTTCTATTGAGCCACCCTGTATAACTCTAAAAACAGGCTTTAGCATGGTTTTCATTGTGGCACTCTAGCGTTTAAAGGAATTATCTCCTACCAGGCACACATTTACCTCGCCTGGATGAAGTATGGCAAATGCAGATTAATGTCTTGCTAAAGGACATTAGTTAGTATCAAAAGTTATTAAAAATAGTTGCATAATTTCTGATAAAATTGGTTTGGGTTTAAAGTAAATCTTTCGAAATAGGATTTTGATAAACTTTCAAAGTTGAACTACAAATTGTTTGATTTATTGACACCTGCACACAAATACCCCACAACAAACATACTCTCTCACACACATAAAAAACAGTACCTGGTATTGGTGTTAAAATACAAATCATTTGTCTTTATCCTTTTTATAAAATTACTTCTAAACTGTCTCTCTTTCTCTCTCACTATAACATTTTCTAATCTACCCTGGGATTCACTTAACTTAAAACAATCATCGCAGCATTGGATTGTATATGCCATACATCAAAAAAGAAAGAAAAAAAAAAAAAGAGAAGAAGCTAGCATTGAAAGATTCATGTTTAAACATTTTAAATTTCTGTACACATGTACATGATCATGATCAAATCACAAAACTCACAAGGCGACAACGAACAGATTTCAAATATAAAAAGCACAAAATCCACTCACTTGACACAGGTAAATTTTCTCACGTACAGTGAAAATAACCAAATAAAATCTTTGTTATCTATTAAGTTTGAAGAGTAAGAAAACGTGTAACAGTACATATTCTGTGTCACAAATAAATGCTGTTGTTGAAATACTACAAAAACAGCAAAAAATATCACAAAACAGATATTAAAAAGAAGCCCAGGTATGACATTTAAACGGTGACAATCAACATAAGATGGGTTTGGTTTTACCAATGCCATCATTTGAATAATAATTGGTGGTACTTTTATAACATTTTGACAATATCGCCATTAAGAATATGATTTCACGTTTTTAATGTACTTGGACAATGAGTGATTTCAAGTTGGGTGTTAGTGTTAGTGTTAGTGTTAAGAGCAGTCAACAGCTCTTAAACCGAGCGAAAAATTTGCTGATGAAATTAAGAGCCCGATACCGATATCAAAATCGATAGCTTAACACCAGCTGTGACGTCACCACATACTTGATTTCACGACGATGATTTTAAATTGGTACCTCAAAACTACAGATATCACGAAAAGTACAGAATAAATTTACAGGTATTCCTCTGGTCTTATAAAATAACTCATTTTAACACAAAAGAATATATGAATTACCTGTTTCACATATTTTTATTTGATCGTCAGACAATAAATTGACGTTGTTCGTGCGTTGACTGTTGTGCGGTACAACACTAACACCGAACTGGAAATCAACATTTGCTAAATCCCTAGGGGCTAGTGTTAGTGAATAGGACATTTGTACGTAAAATATTAACACCAGCCACAAAGGTCGGTTCAGCAGACGACAATTTTGCAAAATCGATAACACTAGCTACCGGAAGTTGAATATATTCAGAGGTCAAAGCCTTAACACCAGCTGATTTCCATTTCGGTGTTTAGGTTGGTGTTAGTGTTTATTAAACACTAACACCAGCCTTAAACACCCAACTTGAAATCACTCAATATTTCACAAATTATATGAACTACATTAAAAATGTCAGAACTACTATAAATACAATATAAACTTTTGGAAATTACATTTCAGTGTTCGTTTATTGATTGAAAGAAAAAGGTATTTCATTGAAAACCCTATTCGCTATTATAATCCATTTTTTCTTTTTATATTTTAGTTTCCTCAAACGTTAACATTTGTTTCTTAATTTTCTGCTTTTGCACAAAACACCTAACGTATTTGGTTGGGTTTTGTGGACAGAGTATCTAAAATACACACCAAAAATAAATGCCAAGCCAACAGGGTTGACCAAGCATTTAATCAAACAAATATCAAATTTAATATATGTTCTATATTTAGATTTGTATGCATGTAGCAAAAGGAAATGATACAACACACAAAAATTGCACATCTTAACTCGAGATATGCCCCACTGCATTTTTAGAAGATTCTTAGAAGGCTTGCATCACAAATGCTATCTTTACTTGTGTAAGTTTTTCATTAAACATTGGAAGAAGCATCGATCAAACTGACATTTTGAATACATGTACCTTTTGAAATAGGATATTGGGAAAAGATGTACTGGTACTGTGGTACAATGTTTGTGCAAGGGGATGAGAATAAAATTTGAAAAACATTGGCATACATACATGTACAGCTCAACCCCTACAATATGAACATTACTCCTGTTATGTAGAATGTACAATTACATCATGAATTTCACAAACAAAACAAACAAGATCTCATTGCAGAAATGCGCTTCAATATTTTTAGCAAATAATTAAGCCTCATACTGATACATAATCGAAATTATGTATCAGTATGAGGCTGAATTGTATTGTGATGAAGTTAATTCAAATGAGATTGGAATATACTTAATTAGTGGACGGTTGCCAATATCGATTATGAAGTATCAGTAATTTATCACTGGTTCTTCTAATTGGATCGATTTAATGTAAATGACGAAAGAAAAGTTTTTTTGTGGAAAAACACTACCGTGTATACTGAATTTACACCTTGACCCTGTACACAAAAACAAATTATACAAATATTACTCATTGCGGATGAAGTATCAAAAATAATATCACCTGACGAAGTGTTGCAGTGGTGCACGAATCGTTGTGATCTTTTAGATCCCTGGTTGACCATACATTGCGAGACTAACGAATATCACTAGAAAAATTATCCCTTCTCTGAAGAGCACATACATCCACATCATGGATATCATGGAAAAAGTACATTTATAACACAATGTTATCATCTCATTAATTTGACCGCTGTTTACAAATTTTTAAAATTATATTGCATCATTTATCTAAAGAGATGAGAAGTTCAAGTTTAATGCTAAATACAAGAATGGAAAATGAAAATTTGTCAATAAAGCACACAACATAAAGAATCTATTGGGATACTCACAAGCATATTACCTACCTCATTTTATGTATTTAAATGTGATAGAAAACAGTTATATTGTAACTTTGTAACATGATCTGATGATGTATTATTGTCTTTGTTCATTTACTATACCAAAAACGTTGCTTATATTTAATATATTTTCATTTAATTGATATTTCTGAAATTATGATTACCTCATATATATCTTATCTCTTATTTTTCAGTGTATAAGAATTTTGTAGAAACATCATTGTATTATTCATAACAATATAGCTATACAAAAATACATGAGGAAACTTTTGACCCCAAAATCATTGATTTCAACTCATTACATGGAGACCTAACTACATACTGTATATAAGCAGTGTATGTATATATTGAACTTCAGTACCTGAGGATTATCATAAATTAAATGGTCAAACTGCAAAATCATTGTGACTCTGATTGGTGCATGTGTTTTCCTCTAGCTCACTATGTTCAAATTATCTGTGGCAAATGTGGACACTGGTTGATTTCAATTATTTCACCTGCAAAGGGGCTAATACATGTATATTTTGCAGCCATACAGGTGTATGTTTTGTGCACTGTAAACCTGAAAAACGTGTGAAAAAAAAATGTGTGATACAGAGTGGTGTCAGGGCTTGAAATCAGATGAAATCAATCAAACTGGCATCCTGTTGTATGCGAATGTGAGATGGATTCACAATGTAGTATTACACCAGGTACTGCATAGAACAAAAGCAGTGTGCATCATACATAGCTTCTGAAAGTACCCATAGAGGACTGCAAATAGCCCAACTATTCTCATGCAGGGATTTTGTTGTTGTTGCAATTTTAACAGAGCCACTCCAGGCAAGAGCTTGAGAGATTGAATAAGAAGTCAATTATCACAAAACTCTCATTTCTTCAGCAAGTCAAATAGCCCCTAGATGTTCTTCTGGGCTTAATATTATCAAGAGAATTTGAAAAGACTCCCCGGAGCACTGGGTATTTGAAGATTGAATGAAAGTAGGTAGTTCCTTATGTTTTGCAACCTACTTCCTTCTTTTTCAAGTCCCATAGCCCCTTAAGCTCTTCAAGTCGAATAGCCTCTCAAATTTCCTTCTAGAGACAAAATCCTTGTCCAAAATGTGAATCAAGCCCCTAAAGAGGAGACATATTTAGGGTTGAATGAAAGTGGTACATCACTTATTTCAAGCTGTTCATTTCTTCAGCAAGTCTGCAAGGTCATCCACACTGTTCACAGGCAGCTGGCACTGGTAGTTCTCGCACACGTACGCCGTATCCTTCCCATCTATCCTCTGGAGTGTCTTGAGGATGTCTAGGCGTGACCATAGGAAGCCGGATGTCTGGCCTTCATCTGTGAGGATGAGGACTTTGTTGGGTAGGTAGTGAGTATGGACACACTGCAGGAGTTGTCTGGTGTCCTCTCCTTGCGGGTCACCACAGATGATGATCTGTGATTGTGGAAAGAGCAACAAGTTCATTTAATACTGAGGTTAAGCTCACAAGTGACACTGTGCATATTTCTTGCGTTTCACAATCCTTGCGCCCTCATTCAGTTCAGATGGGACAGTCACTATAGCGCGAGAATTTTGGGAGTTTGGTTGACAACTCTCCCTACAAATCAGGGGCCCGTTTCTAAAAACCAACGACAAGACAGTCATAACTTTATCCGCCAACTACGGATATGTCTCTGATCTTCCTAAACTGTTTCACAAAGAGCTTACTACCTAGACATCTCGTGAAATCGATGCTATTGGCGAGATGAGGAGCCAAGACATAGCCTTAATTCGCAATTCCACCGGAATTTTAAAAAAATGTTGCCAACCTGCGGGTGCCTCTTAGGGTATGAACGTTGGTGGCGCAGAAATGACTGAAAGTCTTCGCTGATTGGCTCAAGCATGTATTTGCCTATATTGCTATTGTTACTCATTTTTTAATTATATTTTAAGGGGCAGAGAAGGCCAATTATGGGTTATGATTAGGTAGGGCTGCTAGGGCAAGCCATCATATTTGTCCTACCTAGCAAATTTGCATTCTGACTACCGTATTTTCCGGTGTAAACGCCGCAGTATTTTTGGGAGAGAAAAAATCAAAAAGTCGGGGTGCGGCGTATATACGGCAACAGAGTAAAAAAAAAAAAAAAAATCAAGCCAAAACCAGCACAAATCTGCACATATGGGACTACGAATGGAACAATAACTATACCACTATGGAACAGGACATTTCCACACATCTTACCGA
>BEXV01000543.1:101680-121048 GCA_003118195.1 Hemicentrotus pulcherrimus | reverse complement strand
AACTTTGACTGCGCGCAGTAGAAAATAATGCCTCCACTATAGAGCGATTTTACAAACCATTAACCTATTAAAGTTTGATTGTAATCTATGAATAGGTTCTCAGAATATTACGAGAACAGGAAGTACATAATACGGACAACCAGAAAACGTAATGCCTCCGGCAAATTTGTAGCAAAGGCATAATAAAACTAGGGGGTGAAAATCTCAGTTAGTACATCCCACAATTATTATTTCAAATATGTGCCCCAAATTAGGGTCGCATGTTATATACAGGATGTTATGGTGCACCACATCTAAAAGGTAAAGAAGAAATTGCTCACCTTCCTTAAGCCTCAGGAGGATGGAGGAGTCTTTATCGGTGGTGGAGAAGTATCCACCATTCTCTGTATCCCATAGCAACTCATCCAGCTTCTCTTGGAGCTGACTTGCCCATTCTATCCATTGCTCATCATAATTAGCTTCATAAAGATCCAGCAGGCCTCTGATCAAGAAGCAGTAGTCGTCTACAAAGCCCTGGATTGGAATGGGGCTGATGGGGAGAAAACAATTAAAGGAGAATCAACAGTGATAATTATTTTTTAAATTCAAACGTGTCCTCCCATCCCCGATATATTCGTTTGCATTGTGGTTAACACACTTTCAGAATCATCCATATATGACACTGTGTCAATATAAGCAGTGACTGACCTCTCAGTTGAAAAGGGTTTAAACCAGAATAATCAGCAAAATTCAGAGAATATTTGCACTGTATTGCAGGAACATAAACTATTCTTTAATTTTTTATTATAAATTCTACATCAGTTTGGGCATATTCATTTTATGTGAAAGTCTCTTGAATTGAAAGTTGAACTTCCAAATTAAAAAGTCTTCTAAAATCAGAAATTAAACTTCCGAATTTTGGCAAGCACCTGCTGACAACGGCACAAATTTTCATCCATTACCAACCACTTTCAACAAATCAAATGGTTTTGTAACATTTTGAATGAGTGTTTGATTGACTTACATCTGAGCAATGTCTCCCTCTTTGTTCCTATAGGCACTCCTGAGCAAGCATCCTGTGGAAGGGTCGTATAGGTGCTGCCTGATGAAGGTTACCGCTTGTTCTGCTCTCTGTGTGAACTCTGGGGCTTGAAGTACCTGCCCTGCCCTTGAAAACCCAGATATCATCAACCCTATGACATTCCAGAGAGAAGAAGAGAATGTACTCAAAATTTAACAAAGGAACTCAAATTGGCCTGTTTCTGAGTTTAAAGATAAAGTTGAGTTCTGGTCATGGGATTGCATTGTGAAAGACACGGTGTGGAATCTATCAGAAAAGGTTGATCATCTAGTATTTAAGTATTTGTGTGTATTGCAAGGTTCTGGAATCATCAAAATAATAAGAAATTTGGCCAAATCTTGCCAAAGTTACAAGCACTGTACACAGAATGATGTACATGGGACGACACAAGCACATGGCGAAAAAAACCTCCCCCCCTCCTCCCAAGATTTTTACATATTTTATGCCATATTTAGAATATGAAGGCATTTGAAGAGCCATGCTTTTCAAGGAACATGTTTAATCTGATGTTCTTCCACCCTTGCATAATAACAATGATAACGCTCACAAATTATTTTTTACCTCTTCCCAGAACTCAACCTTCTCTTTAAGTATACTTCTTGGACAAAAGTGGCTTTTTTATGACTTGCGAGCATGCCAGCGGTGTGTCAGATATAGCAACAATTATATTGATGTCATTCTTACCCATAAACATACTGTACAAATATTATTATGATATGGGAAGGCCAACGAAACTACAATATTATTGACCGCTCAGAAAAAATTAAAGGGATTTTGTGTGTAATTTGCCGGTCAATACGGTTTAAACCAATGAACAAATATTTTAGCCCGATTTGAAAAGTCAATGGGATATTGCGTGTAATTTGCCGGTCAACAAGGTTATACAGTAAACCAATGGACAAATATTTTAGCCCGATCTGAAAATTTAATGGCAAAATGCATGTTAAACTAGTGAGCAATAATATAGAGCCAGTTGTAATTTACATCGCCATCAGCTACTGTAATTTACATCGCGCATAAGGAAATGCGCACTTTGCGCGACCTCTATTGTGACGTAACAATCACATCCTAGGCACACTGTTTGCAGTGTATCGAAAATCTGTCAAACACTAGTTGCGCAGTGCTGGTTTGACAATGTTTTTGAACTTCTAATGCTAGGAAACCCTTTTTAGCCTATATAATTTAAGAGTATAAGATAGTAAGAGTTTCTTGTTTGCTCTAGATGTCTGATGTGGTTAATAATAGTAATATTGACTGCCTCATTCAGGGCAATACGTTGATTCCATGACATTTGCTCCAGCGACAATTGCTCCGCTGTAAATTCCATACACTAATCGAATGGCTAACTTCAACCCTTGATTCAACACTATACCCTACCCTAAACCTAACCCTAAACCTAGCATAAAACCCTATTGAAACCCTAACCCTAACCCTACATCTTAGACGAAATAAAGCCCGGAGCAATTGTCGCAGGAGCAAATGTCGTGTCACCAATACGTCTTGTCATATATCACCCTCAATGATATATATGTCGTTTTGCCCAGAAGGCAGTCAATATTACTTAATTATTTACCTGTGACTCTCTGGAAAACATTGTAAACACTGTGAATATCTGTGTATAAGATGCACCTTTTTTACCGTCGAAAAAAATTGAGTGTTCATGAATGCACCTCCACCTGGCACTGTGCCTGGCAATGTCTATGTGCGTTGACCTACCACTCGGAGACTGGAACAACACTACCTGTATGTCCAGATTTCTGTTTGGACTTTGCCTGTCATCTTTAGTTTTAAAACGACAGTGTTACTATTATTTGTGACAAGTTCACAAGCACAAACGGCACCTTCAACTGCATCTCACAGTGAAATAAAGGTCCTTCCCCGCATGGATGCATCCAATGAAAATCAGGCCAATTAGAAAGGGGTAAGCGTTCGGGAGAAAACAGCGATTAAAATGGTCTAATGTCGCAGTGTTCGTGCGCTTTATCATAACAAGCTGTGTTTGTTGACTTTTTGTTGATCATGATGCATGCCAGCTCGATGGAGCGCGGGCTTAATAATTACGTAATAATTCTTTACTTCCGGTAAGGGCTCGCCAAAGCGAGTGAATTTCATAGCCAGTATGAAAGCGACAGGGGGAAAAACGGCGGTTTCACCTTTGTTTACATAAGGAAAATTCAATGAGTATTTTTCAGCAGTGTGACTACGATAGAAGCCAGTTTGAAAGCAGTGGCTGTTCTATCGGTGTCACACCGATAAAATGAGAAGAGCAGGAGAATTTAATCGCCCATTTCTCTTCTTTTCATCGGCTATTTAATCGCCTCTTTCTTCTCTGTAGCATTCAAACTGGCCGTTTCATTGGATGAAAATCAGGCCAGTTAGGAAGGGGTTTCAGCCTCTCTTTAATGTTACTCTTATCGCGCGCTCTCTCTCTCTCTCTCTATCTATATGTCATCATGCCCCACCCCTCTCTAACTGGCTTCTATCGGAGTCACACCGATGAAAATACTGATTGAATTTTCCTTATGTAAACAAAGGTGAAACCGCCGTTTCTCCCGTCGCTTTCATACTGCCGGTGAAATTGACTTGCTGTGGCGAGCCCTTGCCGGAAGTAAAGAATTATTGCGTAATTATTAAACCCGCGCTCCATCTAGCTAGCATGCAGCATGTTCAACCATAAGTCAACAAACACAGCTGGTTACGATAAAGCGCACTTACACTGCATCCTTTGACCATTTTAATCGCTGTTTTCTCACGACTGCTTGCACAGTGGCTGTTTCATCGTTGTCACACCGATAGAATGAGAATTTAATCGCCTATTTCTCTTCTTTTCATCAGCTATTTGATCGCCTTTTTCTCTTCTGTAGCATTCATACTGGCCATTTCAAAATGCGTCCGGATGCATCCGATGAAAATCAGGCCAGTTAGAAAGGGGTTTTATACATAGAGATTAACCGGTAATGACTTTCTGGTGCTCACCAGACAGCACGTCTTTGATTCTTACCATTCCATGCTGTCAGCATCTTATCATCCAGGTGAGGGCGAGGGCGCTGTAACCTGACTTCATGCAGTGTCCTCCGGGCTTTTTCCAACGCTGCCTGTACCGTCCCTTCGTCCAGACCAAGCATTGATGCAGTAGAGTCCACGTCACCTCGAGCTATGAGTACGTTCTGATCCTTCAACTCCCCATGGGGGTCCTAGTATAAACAGGATTACATTATGCTACTGTTAAAGACGAGAAGTGTTTTGCTCTGAGGGGAAGTTGGACACCATAAAGGCGTTTACCTAATAGAAAGTGTTGTCAAATACCAGGATTAGCTTTCAGTTTTATAACCAACAGGCCTTACGTAATGCTCTGCATTTCCCACCGATGGCTCGACCAATGGCCCAAAGGCTCTCTAAGAAACTTGAGGGTATTTCTTGATGGGACCACAGGTTTGCTGTGTGCAAGACTTGTACACCCAATGGCATTTCCACCAAGTCCGGTGTGATTACTACTGCACATTAAAAAAGACGACCGTCTCCCTTTTAACGAGAAGCTTCTGTGCACATGTTATATCCCATAGTGTTCCTAAGTGCTTTGGAGTCACCAAGGTTTCATGCCATAAAATCATTTGATCACACTTGACAAAACACTGAACTTCTGCGATCAAGAAAAGTTTCTTGCCATGAAAATTGCTATCATTTTTCATTCAGGAGAGTTTTATTTGGTGAAAGTTTCTTGTTTAACAGTAGAATTGATGAGCCATTATTTCATATCAATATCAATTGTTGAATATTAATAAATCATCAATTTTTGGCAATAACATACTTATTTGAAAGCAGCAACTACAATCAAAAGATTTTGGCAGTCCCTTTTATTCAGTGAATTTATGTCACACAAATTGAATGTACATGTATCCTGACTAAATTTTACTTTAAAATCTCTATAGTATGAACTCCACCTGTTCAAAGTCCACATTGCCTCCTGTTTTGATGTCATAGTGCTTGCAGAACACATCTGCTAACGTGACAGAGTCAGATCCTTCCACCGTATCACTCAGATGCGTCCTAACCTCCTTGTCCGTCCAGACACAGAAGGCGCCTTCTTTCTTGTGAGTCTCATCTGCTGACGGCAGCGAGTCAGCATCTTCTGCACTGTAGAATCCACCTGCCTTCAAGAAGAAAAAAAAGGCACAAAATATTTGATACGATGCAACTGTAGAGGTATCGTGGTCGAGTGGATATGTCACCGGATTGTGGATCACAAGGTCTGCGGTTCAAGCCCCGCCGGGGTACTATTGTCCTTTGGCAAGACATTGATCTACATTTGCCACTCTCCACCCAGGTGTTAAATGGGTACCCGGTAGGATGCAAAGATTAATGTGGTAAGATGAGCAAGTGTGCGCTTGTAAAAATGATGTCTGGTCGGAATGCTCCCCAGGGAGTGGAGGATGTGCATACATCGTGGGCGGGTAAGCCTGCATCTGATGACCGGGGTAATGATATATATCTGTAGAGCGCTATGAGAGGGCCGCCTGCGGTCCTGAAAAGCACTATATAAGAACAAACTATTATTATTATTATTAACTGCCAAATACCTTTGTCATCTTACAGAGGGTTTTTTTTTTCTTGAAAGGTACATTAAAATATGTTTACAGTATACAGATAAATGTATCTGGAAATATATATTGCCAGTATAATTTCAAGTTCAATGTTTGAAGAGAAAATTGAGAAATTGGAAATGCAATCATTGAATATATACATGTAGAAGGTACAAGATTGATCACATGTCCACAAATGAAAGGTAATATATTATTTTGTTCAGTTAGGAGAAGGATGTTTGTTAGTGTTCTGCTTTCAGCATTTCTGTTAACCTCACATCTTTTGACTTTTATTTAGACTTCATGCATATGAAACTAAGATAAAAAATATTTAGATGTTAGAATGTCTAAGGGAAAAAAAGACTTTAATCTCCACATTCTGATGACTTACTTTGTCGCTCAGGTCACGAGCAACATATTCTAATATATCTCGAGCCACATCTGCAAAAACAGCCTCTTTGGTAATCTGAGAAAGGAAAGAGTACAACAATGTTAATCTTAGTACTGAAAAAAAAGTTGAGTGGTTACATATCAAAAAGTTGCATTACACATGTGTACTTTTGTTAACTTCTTTTACTATAATTGCATTGTGGACGAAGTGATTCTTTCACATGGGTCGAAAAATAAGTAAGGCTTAGGCAGCACCATTCAGGTCAAGATGCGCTATAGGGGGCAAGTTTGCTTTATGTTTACCTAGTATTCATCCAAATTAGCTGGTCATACAACATCTTTCCATTTATTTCTTTTTCTGTAGCACGCAAATATGATATATTATGTTATTTTGGTCCCATAATGTCTTTTTACTGGTAAATAATTTTGTTTCCCCTGTGACACCCTGTACATGAATTTAGGTCAATTGGTAGACATCTGATTATGACTAATGCTTGTTGTCCATGTTCACTCAACATCTTTTCAAATGATATATATTTCTGTAGCACCATGTGAATTAAGGATAGATGGTCTCAGAAAGTCATTTATTGTGGGAACAGTGGAAGCCAGGCAAAGAAAAGGCAGACCTGCTGATTCCTGGTTGAAAGACATCCACATATGGACAGAGAAAAAGTTGCCTGAGGCATAAACTTGTGATGGCCACAGCAGCGCAGCTAGGGCCACCCGACTGAGAGGAGAGCGCCCTGTACATAAATATCTCACCTGATATGCATCTAGATATGCTACAGCTAACTGTCCCTGATCATACAGCATCTTCTCAAAGTGAGGCACATGCCAGAAACGATCTGTGGAGTACCGATGGAAACCCTGTACAAAGGAAAGCAAATTCGCAATTATCTAAGCCATCTTCCAACAGGGGCATGAAATTAAAACAAATTTCAACTCTGTAAAAATAATTCAAACTAGCATGACCTCAACGTGCTAAACATAGGAATGCAACAAATGCAAGCAGGTCTGTGCTTAAGTTTCTGTTGTAGACTAAGTGCATATAGAGCTTAACTTTGATTTTATACTGTTTAATATGACAAAGATGATCATAATTAAAAAAATAAGAGACCAACATTGATTTCATACACAATTTAATTTACTATCAACTGGATCTTGGAGCTTTTTTGCCTAACATGATCATGTATCCCTCCTCTAGCCATCATCTTAAAGCCCCTCTGTACTAGTTTGGCGTGGAGGGATTATACCTCCCTGCAGGTCACTGGCAGGTGGTTATCTCATCATATCAGCTCCCAAATAACATAAGAAAAAGGGCATCATGGGGGATCAATGGGTACCGCTTGCATTGTTGGCTGTATAGAGGGCGAAAGTAGCTATAAGTAGTGCAGTGGGGCTTTAAGGGTATGTAGAAACATCTTTAACCCATGGAAATTGCTGATAATGGCTGACAAAGCTAAAGCTAGAGTAATAATTTCCAAAGCTCTTTGGAAGCGCATAGAGACATTATTTCATAAAGTATTATACGCTATACAAGAACTGAATATTATCAATATTACTATTACACAATAAAGCTCTTTACCTGACTAACATGGTCGTGTATTCCTCCTTTAGCCATCATCTTCAGGGTATGAACACACATCTCCAGCCCCCTATCACCTATCCCACTCTCACCAGGGGGACTTGAATACAGTCTAAACAGGAAGTTGAAATTCACTGTAACAAAAAAAAAAATATCCACATACCAGTGATTTATTACAACTACCTGGTAAGTTACTATAATACACTGTCACAATTGACACAAACACAATTTGTTTGGTAAACCATGTTTGTTTGACGATGTAAATGCTTTCGAAAAAATAGCTACCATGACAGAAAATATTTATCTTGGGGCTCACAACATTTTCTTTTATCTAGGATGTAGATGTTTGATGTTCCAAATAGGAAAGTGTTTCATGCTATGCTATCTAGTGTTTTGCTCTAGCATCAGAGGGGTGAGTGCAAATAAATATAAATAAACAACAACAGCAACAACAGCCTGTCATTATTGCGCTCTAGCATTGCAAGGAATTAATTACTGCCAGGTACACATTTACCTCACATGGGTAGGGTGTGGCACAAGGAGATTGATATCTTGCCAAGGACATAAGTGCCATGGCGGGACTCGAACCGTGAACCCTGTGATCCACAGTCTGGACCACAGCACCTCCAAATAATCTATTTTTTAACCTCTGCAACTCCAACACCATGATATTACCATTCAGCTTTTTCATTCACTTTGAGAATTACTTTCATTGGTTTCCTATCTTTGGAAGACTCTACACTGGGCAGATCTGAGGATTGAAATGGGTGATATAAATATTGCAAAATTGTTAAATTTACTTATTTTTTTTACTTAGTATTAAAGAAAATTGTTGATGAGCTAGCGCCATGACCGTCCCTGGACAGTGTGTGCACTCTATAAGTTTACACTATTATTATCATTATTATTATCACCTGGTTGAGGAAATTTAGGAGCTCCTCCAAACCCTCCGTACTGGTTATCAAAGCTATCTGTGAGTTGCTTGAAGCACTTCTCCATGACCTCTGACCCTAAAGGTGAAGGGTCACTGGTGGACTTGACTTTGACTGCTGCCTGTAGTGCTTCTATGATCTTGGTGCTTTGCTGTTCAAGGGCTTCTCTGTTTTCCCCCCACTGCAGGTAGGAAACATATAACCAAAATAAGTTTGAGTATCATTCCTTTGAGTTAGGTTGTGACAATATTCCGTTTATGTGATATACAAGTTGAGACTTTAATGTTTGTACTGAGGGAGGCCGCAAGACACACTCTCCGATATGGCTGAATAAACATGTAGTCAGGCAAAGGTTTGGCACATGACATCACTCTTTGAGATATTATTATTTATAACTTCCTCACTTCATAAACCAACCAAAATGACACATAGGTATGCTATCACAAACTATTGTCAGACACACAGCTGAAAATTTTCATCCCTCTGTAGTCATTAACTCAAAAATTATGTTTTACGATGGCATTTTTTCCAGGTTGTTTACCAATTCATGTCTAAATGGGGCCAAATAAAACAAACTGGACTATTCTAAGCTACTAACCTGCCTGGCAATTGACTGTAGAATTGTAGGAAACCCTGGTCTGCCAAACCTGTCTTGAGGGGGGAAATAAGTACCCCCCATCAGGGGCTTGAGGTCAGGGGTCAACCAGACGCTCATCGGCCAACCACCACCTCCAGCAGTAGCCTAGAGAAAAGAAGAGGAGGGCGAGAGGGAATGTAGATGATCCACAAATATTACCATTACTTTGAAGAGCATATAGCACCAACAACATACATACTCCTCGCTATTTTCACTTGGGCATGTATAATGATAATGTATTGGATAATATTATAATACCCATATCTAGCCAAATGAGTGGATTGAACATTTGGCTGAACGTTTTGGGTATCAAACTGAATCCCCCAGTCAAATTATGTTTGAAATGGTGCCTTCGTCAACAAGGGCAAAAAATTGCTGTCTTAAAATATACAGGTCTCAAATCGGTTTAGCCACAAGCAAGAAGAGTCAAATACGGTAACCACTTTGAATATTGCCCATTTAAGTTTAAATAAATCTCACAACCTGACAATAGAGGCTATCTGCCGAGACTAATATAGTGGTTATTTATTGTTATTGCTTCTATTGGGTCACTTGGTTTGAGTCCTCACTATCTCAGCATTCAAGGTAAATTGAATATAAAATATTCAGAATGAGTTCTGTGTCACATGCTCATGTTCTCCATGGTCAATAACCTACACTAACCTATTACTTCAACCCTGGACTGAACACAGTACCCACCTATAAACCTAATCCTACACCAAATTGTGACCCCAACCCAAATTCTAAACCTAACCATTATGTGACTGCTACCCCAACCCTAACCCTCACCCTAAGCCCAACCCTAACTGTTTGAGACACTTAAGCATAAAGATATTGTCACTGGCGCAGCACGCAAGGTAACCTTCAGAGCAGCAATAACCCATTGAGATGCACTTACTTGAATAAATGTCATATAGACCCTATCAACATCTGGTCTCTCCTCTCGGTCCACCTTGATGCTGACATAGTGTTCATTCATCAGCTTTCCAATGTCCGCATTCTCAAAGGATTCCCTCTCCATCACATGACACCAGTGACAGGTTGAGTAACCAACTAGAAAATAGACAAATTATATGAATTTCAGAGTTACATCAAACAATCTGCTAAAAACTTAAACGTAATAGATTGATTCTTTATTCATCAGTTTTCTAATGTAAACATTCTCAGAGAACAAACTCAAACTCTCCACATCTGTCTCTGCCCCTCTCTCTCTCTCTCCCTCTCTCTCTCCATCACATAAATCATCTCTTGTAGTCGATAACACTTTTAGGTGAGTTTCCACTGAATTTTTAAAAAAATCTAAAATAATACTTATAAAAGAGTAGATGAACAATTTAACATTGCAGTTTTTTTCTAAAATTTCAAAACACACAGGACTTAATCTCCACAAGTAATCTTTACAAATATTGCATTAGTAATGTAAATCTGATATCATTCTTGATTACCTGAAAGGAAGATGAGTTTGTTTTCCACTCTAGCTTTATCAAAGGCTTCTTGACCCCAAGGATACCTGAAATAGATATATATATATATATATATATATAAATATATATAATATGTATATATACAATGTATTTAAATATAATCATTACCCTGACAAAGTCCTAAGGGCAAAAATTTGTAAAACAAAATCTTCAATTTTTTAATGAATTATTGCGTTTTTGTGTCTCAAACTGTCAGCAGAAATCTAGACTTTCTTCCATATGAATATACAATATATATAAAATAATGCATCTTATGGAATCCATGCATTTTAAAATGACTTACAGACTCTCCTTATGAGAGAAGTAATCATATAATGTCATAATGGGCCAAATGTTTTCAACTGTCTGGTAAAAATTGCATAACTTAAGTTTAGACCTTAGCACCAAATATGACATTTATTGTGAGACACAAACCAGTCTATCACGAATTGATGTAGAAGAATTATTTACATGTCGATGGTAAGAGGTTTCTCTAGCCTGCCCGTCACCTTGCTACAACTTCAAAAACTTACCAGACACATGAGTTACAAGAAGACTCACCAGTCTACAGGGTTGCTCGCATGTTGCAGCAAGTAGGGCGACTTCTCTTGCGCAAGTCTGTTGTTGCCCGCCTCCGTGCTATCACTAGAGGCCATCCTAGCTTGCAATAGTCTGATGAAAGGAAGAAAATAAAGTGATAATGTAGTTGTAAAAGTTGACACTTATTTATTATGCATTAGCTGTAGTAGGGTTAGACTATACTGATAATTATTTTCTTGCCATATGGTCAAAGGAAAACATATCTGTGAACATTTTATCCCTTTTAACGATTAAAAAACTGGTGAAAAAAATTGTATAAACCTCTAGTATCATCATCACATATTACATGAACATCACACCACATTTGTCCCCCTCAATTCTCATATGAGCATTTATTCAATACATAGGCATTATTCTGGGTGCTGTAAACCCAAGTGTTATGTTGTCTTTGGTAGATGTGAATAGCCTCATTATCCGAATTGTGTCGCTGTAGAAATAGCATCTTTGCTTTGCTTAATACCTGTTCCTGCATTTGTTTCCAAGCTACAACAGAGAAGCTTTTTTTCTCTATACAGTACTTATCTCATTCTGAAAACAATAAATGGATGTGTCAGCAGTGAGTCTTGATTGTTTCTGATGAATATTTTGTCATATTCAAATTAATTTTGGTTGTACATTTATAGAATTATAGGAGTAGTTATAGTTATAAATCTTATTAACATGAAAGTGTCACTGCAGCTTTGACCAGATTTACATTATTACTTTACTTTACTTTAATACACGATGTTGTAGGTCTAAGCCTGTTCATCGATCCAGGATTCTTCCATGGTTACTGCTATTTGTGGAGGGAGAAGGTTGTGTAATAACATGAGACAACAGACAACACCTAGACCGGCTCATACAGAAGGCTTGCATTCTTTGACCAGTGACTATCAAGTCTATTCTTAAATGAGTTTACCGACGCACTCTTACACTGTGTCACGCGTGACTGCATGCATTATTCCAAAGACTTTGTTGTAACTTGTTTCATGCAATACTGTAACTAACACTCTTAACCTAGAGTATCACCACTGTCACCACCACATAAATCAGTCACTAATCACCATCATTAATCTTACATAGGTTTTGCTCTATTGGGTGCTGTTAACCAAGTGTTGTGTGCTGTCTTCGGTAGATGTGGATAGAGTCTGGCTACCCTTATCCCCCGTCCAATCAGCGTTCTCAACATCAGATGGTTAAAGTAGCCTCATCACTTGAATAAGCTGGGGGAAAAAATAGATTGAGTATCATATAAGCCAATATTTTTGCGGATCAAAGGATAAAGGGTTCAAGGACAAATCTGTGAGTTGTTAAATTTGCCAAAAGCCACAACCACTACCAATTATACTTTCAATAATTATTTTTCCATGACTCTCTCATGTATCCTTCCTCCGCTAAGATTAGATATCATGAACTCATAACTGAGAATCACAATCATCATAATATATTATAAACATTATTTGGGAGGAATAAGTGACAATAATATATTGAAGTGCCCCATTTAATGTAACAAGCACTGTCAATAACAGAAGGATTTATATGGAACTACAAAAATATGTGGCATGAAAATCTGGCCTCATTTTTAAGCTGATACTTGTCATATTTAGAATATGAAGGCATTTGAAGAGCCATGCTTCTCAGGCTACATTTTTTTTTTTATTTGATGTTCTTCAACACTGACATAATAAATAACAAAGATATCGCTCACAAAATATTTTTCACCTCTCCCCAGAACTCAACCTTCTCTTTTATTATATTAAGATAGGAATATACATCCTCGCGATATGCATTACTACACTAGACTCTATCCTGTTTCCTATATAGGGTTTATATTACTACTAACCATCATAATCTTTAAACTGGTATTAAATGCTTTAAGACTCACCTAACATTATTATATTTCGATACAAACTGGCTAGCAATATTGAAGTCTATTTTTCATGAAAGCAACCAGGCAGACCCACTCCAGCAAAGCATAGAGAGTCAATGATAATGCGTATTGGTCAGACCTAGACCCTAGACTCTAGATCTAGATCTATACACTCCAACAAAGCATCCATGGAGACTAGAGAGTCAATGCTAATGCGTATTGACCTCTACTCTAGCAGTGCATTCTTGCTGTGAGCAAGCCTTTTATTAACCGGGCTCCGGGCGATTTTTACCCAACGGTCCAGGACTTTTGGCGCCCGGTAAGAAGTGGAAAATGAGTACCGGGCGCCGGTAATTTTTTTATTTTGGGCGCCCGGTCTGGCCGGAGAATTAAAATTTCCTGTTTCAGAAACTTCCACATGTCTAGCACTAAATGTTCACCAATGTGACAAATATTACTTGATATGAGTTAAATGTGAATTGAATGAACCCTAACAAATCATTTTATGTTGAGAGTCCTAATTGAAATCGGCCGCTAACCTATCTCTCCTACTCCTAGCGCCACCGATAGGGTTAGGGCGGCTAGCTAGCCAGCGTGCAGAGCTGAGATCGAGAGTGGGCGAGCAACACTCTCACTCCGTCTAAAATTTTGACTTCGTTGTGAAAATCTTACTTTGAAAAACGATTCTCAAAATTCAGTATACATGGCCTGAATAATCACGATCCAAACTTTGATTTTACAACTCTTTTCCTGGAAACTATATAAAAATCGTGGCAATTATGATGAAAATAGATCACAGTTTCGGAATTTCACGCACTAAGTCCGATCGCCGATCAATGAAAATGATCGGGAAAAAATCGGTAGAAAACAAATATTTTAATATTTTTTTTAAATGCATAGCTGGGATTAGTTTGTCATTTAAGACGGCTTTTTTTTATAGATATTTAGTGTTTTTCATGACTTTGACATTCATGACATTAGTCTAAAAGAGGTAAAAAATGTGAGGTGCCACTTTAGATTGTAATGTAAGCACACATTTTGTTTTCCATTGTCATTATAATCCAAGATGACAGCTTGACTCTTCTCTTAGACTAATGTTATTAATTTCAAAGTCATGAAAAGGCACTTTATCTCAACAAACATGGTCTACAACAACTCCAAATGACAAAATAATCCCAGCTTTGCATGTTTATTTAGTATTTGATAGCCTAAAACTAGACTCTAGACAAATTTCAATTTTTTTAATTTTTGTTAATTATTTGTTTAATTTTTTTCCCCCTTCCGATCCGATAAAGCCCCAACTTACAGTGTTAATTTCAAGTGTACTGATATAGACTAATGACGATGAATAATGAATAAAGTAACGGTAAACAAATGATTTAAAAGAATACATATTTTCATCAATTTTGGAAACGGTTCCTGGTCTTTGAAAACGGCTCCCGGTTCTCTAAAAAATGTAAGGACCGGGAGCCGCCTTTTCAGATATTTGGCTCCTGGTCTGCTTTGTCTTAATAAAAGGCTTGGCTGTGAGGCACGTATTATTAGACTTATACACAAATATACACACCACACAATATTGCATAGACTGCACACTTGTGTACACAATCAGGCCTATGCAGCTGTAAGCAAAGTTTGCATTTAACGTTACAATTTGAATTTCTAAATTAATCTTTTAAACATCAGATCAGTATCGTGCTGTCATCGAGAAAAAAAAATCTTTGTCGACATGTCGTCTTGAATTTTAGCCGATAACGACACATTGTTGACAGATGGTTGGAAGAATACAATCCTTCCAACACCTGCGTGCATGCCAACAATTGTTCGTGAATGATTTTTATTTGCTGCAGCCGTAAGTAAGATGACCGATTTCTAGTTTGTGTTCACTTTGAAGTACAAATTACACAAAAACCAAAGTGTTTTGTTATGAAAAACAGTGTTGTTTGTAAAATGATTCAAAGTGCGTGTAAAGCCTATAAATGGGTTGATTCTTGTCGACAATAGTCTATACTATCCCTGTCGACATGTCGCCTTCCCGTAAAAATGCACTTTTATCGACAAGGTTGTCGACAGAAGGCTTGTCGATGACAGCACTAGATCAGTAAGTTGAAAAAAAATGTATTTTACCCCTAGACCTATTTAGATGTCATCAATTGTCACTGAAGTACTGATTTTTAATGAAATCAGTTGAGTTTTGTACACTACTACAGTGGTGTTTGGAATATTGACAATCAAAATCATAGCTTTTAGTACTAGACATCTACACAGCTGCACAGCCAGGATAGTTGAAAAGAAATATTTAAGGCTAGATTTAAGAAAATACTTTTTTAGCAATAGAGTCGTGGAACTGTTGAATAGTCTCCCAGAACGTTGTGGTAGCTGGGTCAGTAAACTTATTTCAGAATAGACTTGATAGTCACTGGTCAAAGAATGCAAGCCTTTTGATTTTGTATGAGCCGGTCTAGACTTCTAGGCCAGGTGTTGTCTATTCAGCATCAGTATACGGAAGTGTAAGGTGATCCTGTTGAAACTTCCGGTCGTTTCATTGAGTGGTGCTTCGTTCAAAAAATTAACCTGAACTATTTTTGCTCGCATGGCGGGTGGACGCACATAAAATTTTATGGAAGCATTTGGTGCTGAGAGGACCAGTGCTTGTCCAATCTNACCATCATCATGAGCGTTCCAAACAAACTCTTGACCCTTGTGTTGATCCATCAGAATACCCGGCTCCTGCTTGGGATGAAGAATCGAGGGTTTGGTGTCGGGAGATGGAACGGCTTTGGTGGGAAGGTGCAACCAGGAGAGACCATCTTAGAGGCAGCAGAGAGGTAAGTATTGTAGCTTTTAGGTTCAGTACAGTAGCTTTATCTAAAACCTTTTAAACTTTTTCTAGTCAACTCTTGTTATCGTAGTAATTTTGTACTGAATGTAATCCTCCCAATAACCTAAATATAAGCACTTTTCTCATGGATACTAATGGATTCTTCTGAATGCAGGCTTAAGTCTCTATGTTGAGTTCCAAATTCCTTCTTCTTGTTAAATTGGCTGGATATCATGACTGGGTAGGAGGGTGTTGAATTTGAACTTGGCAGATTCACTTCTCAAGAACTTGTTCTGACCAATGTTTAAAACTGTTGACACTGGGTGCATTTAATTTTTTAAATCTTTATTATACTAGAGTGGTCCAACTTTGCAAATATAATAATACCTACCCATAAAAACTACAGGTTACCTCGGGCTGTTTGAACCTGAAAAAGATTTTTGTTGAGTCTGTAATTATCTGTGGATATTTACTCCATGTGCCGCTTAAACGTTTTATGATATTTTTATTAAATTGTAACTTTTTTATTTTCTTGAAACTGTTCCAAAAAAGTTGACAACCTATACTCATTAAATTCTATAGTATTTGCTGAACCACACTTTTGACAATCTTGTGTTTCTTCAGGGAATTGCTTGAAGAAAGTTGTGTCAGGGCACCAGACATGAAGCATATTGGGCGCATAGACTTTGAGTTTGTTGGTGAACCACAGATCCTGGAAGTACATGTCTTCAAAGCAACCGAGTTTGAAGGAGAGCCGGCTGAAACAGAGGGTATGTCATACTGTGACCTTTCAGGATGTTTGTCAAATCTAGGTAACCTGTAAATAGTTGAATTTGTGTTTCTCTTGGGAGGGGGAGGGGGGGGGTGGGGGAACACTTTTGTTAAAATCCTTATTTTTGCACTCATTGCTATGTTTCTTCTCATTTCTTTCAAGTGCAGGTATTATGCTTTTTTAGTGATTGTGAGCAAGATTGTTACATCCTTAAAATGAATGGACACTTATGACCCATGTGCTGTATATCAATGAAGGAATGGTTTTCATCATGGGCATCCTTTCACCTCCCACTCAAGTACCTCAACTCGAAATCTTAGGGAGAACAAAAACAATCTCTCAGGGCAAGAGATAACCTCTGAGCACTGAATAAGCTATGCATATTTTGACAATGTTCTGTTACAGCATCATCTTTATTGTTTTGATTGACTTCACAAAGCCCTCTCTTTATAAGTGTGAACATAAATCCTGTCTGCATCATGAAGTACCAAAGTTGGATTGATGTATAAATAATTTAGTATTCAACCATACTTTATGTATCTGCAGAGATGAGGCCGCAGTGGTTTGACGTAGATTCCATTCCCTTCCATACGATGTGGCCTGATGATGTCTTGTGGTTCCCATTAATGCTGAAGGGGTCAAAGTTCAAAGGTTATTTTAAGTTTGAAGGCATGGACAAATTCCTGGAGTACAACCTAGACGAGCTGGACCAAAGTGCTGAAATACAAAGGTAGGATACACATCCAATGATTAAAACCCACTAGATGAAGCAGCTACAGTATGAATGCAATGTTGAAAAGGGGGAGTTGCATTTGGATCAGAAATGTACTCTAGAATCAACCAGAATATCATTAAAAACCTGCCTGATTGAGGTTCCAAATGGTTGATATAAAAAAAAAACAATATTGAAATCTGATTTGCACAGGCTGTGTTAGTCTTCCAGTCAGAGATCAGCTAAAAATTGGTAAAGATGGACAATGCTTCTAATTATGTAGTGTAGAATACCCTGCTATCTTCACGATGTCTAATTTGTGTGACCACTAGAACATGACACACTTTGAGAATCCTAATATCTATCATAAGTAGTTCAAATATCATTCTCCCAAATTAATCATTTATGGGTAACTTTAATCATTCCAAAAAATTAATAAACTAGCTATGATTCCATGATATCTTGCATGAAGGTTTCGCCAGGAATGTAAAAATCAGCAAATACCCAGAATGCTCTTACAAAACCCCAAGGTCTAAAAACCTTATCTGTAGACAAACAAGGAAATACTTTCACAGGCTTCATCACCAATCGCATTTGATTGTCTGTCTCTGTTTCTCCACAATGTAGCTCATGACACAACTCTTCANCCAATCTAATCTTGAAAGAGGTGATTGAGGATGAGGAGATGACAGATGTAGGAAGACTATTCCAGGATTCTACTACTCTCTGACTGAAGCTGTTTCTTCTTAGGACCGTGTTGCTCCTTTGCTTATACAGCTTCTGGTGGTGTCCCCTTGTAGCTTCATGAGGTGCAGACTATTGACTCATATCATATTACACAACCTCCTCCCTCCACAAGTAGCATTAATCATGGAAGAATCTTGGATCGATGAACAGACTTAGACCTACAACATCGTGTATTAAAGTAAAGTAAAGTAAAGTAAAGTAAAGTAAAGTAAAGTAAAGTAAAGTGTGGATCTAGATCTAGATCTATACATTAACAAAACACAACGTGCATATGAGCACACGGGACAACGATCATGAAAATGGTGGCATGCAGATTATAGAACGTCATATTCACGCCTTATTTACGTTAATTGAGTATTCCAGCATTCATATCTAACTTATTTCAGAAACTTCTCTACCTGATCAAGATTAAACCTTAACAATACGAAGTATGAATGTCAATTAATAAATGAAAAGTGTGATTTTCAAAAAATAAACAAACCAAAGATTAAGAATATGTCCGACACAGCACAGGTCCTTTGTACTAGTCTTATCTTCAGATATCTTTAATTGATTCCAAATGGTTATTTGGCTGTAATCATTCAAATAAACGACAACAAAAAACATATAAATCAATGATAATATTTTCAACTTTTTATTGCAAATTTTATTTATATTAAGAAGAAATTCATCAAAAATTTAGTTTATACCAATAAAAAAAATGAAAAGAGACTAGCTAAAATCGCCGCGTGATAAATCAAAACAAACAGTGAAGTACTCTGTCAAAGCCAGAAGTTACGGTCAAAGAAGGTAAATTTCACCTATTTCTAAACACAATGTAGCTTTTAGGGGCATTATCGTGAAATAGGTCACCCCTCCATTGACTTGCGTTCATTTAGTCCGAGGCGGTGGACTCATTGAATTTCCATAGACTTTGTACACATAAGAGACGCGCGCGGGACTAGAGAGGTGGCTTATTTCACGAGATGGCCCTTTTAGGCCTATGTTTCATACGAAAGGTTTGTTAATTTCGGATAGAGAATTGTAAATTAAGTTAGTTTTGTGCAGGCTTCGTCTCATCTCACAACCTCATCAAGTCATCCCCCGCCGGCCGCCCAAGCTGCCCGCGTCGTCCAGCGTCGACATGACTCATGATCATGAGACTCTCCTTCCTTGTCTTGGAATTTTGCCTTGGCCTGGTTTGCAATTGGGCTAGTCTTAGGGGGCCCGGGGGGGGGGGGGGG
>BEXV01000543.1:69322-81375 GCA_003118195.1 Hemicentrotus pulcherrimus | reverse complement strand
ACTGACATTTTGTGACATACTGACACGCCATTTATTGTGTAGTGTTGTTTACTTCGAAAACCAGGAAATCATTCAGGTTGTCAATTTTTACCGGGGGGGGGCGGGGGGGGGGGGGCAAGGTAATAAAAAATTGTATATACTGTGACAGCCTTACCAGGGGGCGACAGACTAAACACAGAATGAAAATTGCCCGATATGTAAAAATGAAAGCTTTAACTGCGACATACTCTGATTCCATATACATTTCTACTTGGAAAATGAGGTTGAATTACGAATCGTTGAATGCCATACATGTTCATATGCGCCAAGTACTACCTGGAAAAATCAGGCTAAAATATGGATTCCTCATTATCGGCAAATTGCTTTTCTTGGTCTTCAGTCTAGCACGGTAATTTCCTCTTCCTTTGCATAAGAACTGCCTCGTGTACAGCACTCCAATCTTTCAATGAGGAAGCCTACTCAAACTGCCTTCATGCATTTTAGTGATTATTTATCAGTGTCATAACACTTTCTAGGCTACCTAGTTCATATATGCATTTAGAATAGTAGTTTTTCGTGGAAATGTAATACGATGGCTTTTTACTACGGAGGTCTAAAAAGGTTTTATATCTAGCTGCCAAGGATGAAATTATACAACGCACAACTACATGTAACGATACTCTAAGAGTGAACAGTCTGATAAGAATTTAACTCCCCCTCCCCAAACTGACAACATTATAGTTCAAAATATACAAGTAACCTTATTATTATTTTAGACAGTGACAAATAGAAAAGACGAGGAGGAGTGAGAGCCATGGAGCCATGTCCTGAGTGGAATTATCGACAGTGAAACATTTTCCTCACAGAAAATGAGGCAAAGTTACGCGATACGAGGAGCAAAATGTGGGAGGCGAAATTCAGATATCTTGTCATTAGAGAATTGACATTTAAAAGAAATATATGCTTCAATAATAGCTTCATAAATGTCAAATCATAGCAATCCAAACGTGTCCACGTCACCCAATAACGACTGGCAATTAACACCACTTTAACAGCAGTTGCTATATGAATATTTGAAGGAGTTACCTGCTAATTCTCTCTCAATATTTCTTCGCAATGTGATTCATGAAGGAAATTAAACAAATAAATCAAACACCCACACACAGATGTAAAAAAAAAACAACAACTGAGATCTGAAATAGGGTCTCATGACTGCTATTTTTAGTCAGGACAGATCTGACGAGAAAGCAGGAATCAGAATAACTCTGAGCCAGTTCTTTTGCCTTCGTACAGACGCATCGAGGCAACTATCGAAATCCGAATAACATGAACAATAAATACAAAGACAGTGACAGATAATAGGTTTGTAGAATGAATTTATTACATTAATTGTCCTCCAAAAATCACCAAGGCAACAGTATTCCATAATAGTTTCTGACAGGAGTCGATGGATACATTACTATCTTGCATTGCGCATTGACCTGCGGTGAATGGTCATGATTTATAATAAGATCGCATTAGCGTTGATGGGCAATGTCAAACAGGCAGACAAATATAATCCTCAGTTTGATAAAATAGCAAAATAAAGATGAAAATGGAAAGCGGTGAGAGTGCAAGAGATAGATTAAAAAAGAGAGAGGATGGAGATAGGAAGAGATAGAAAGATGTAGATATAGTTATAGTTAAAGAGAACACATTGCAATGTTTAGTAAATGTGTGGTGGCAGAATGTAGAGAGAGAGAGAGAGGGAGAGAGGGAGAGAGAGTGGGAGAGAGAGAGGGGGGATAGAGAAAGAGGGAGAGAGAGAAAGAGAGAGAGAGAGAGAGAGAGAGAGAGAGATGAAGACAGTAAAGGTAGAGACTGGTAAAGCAAGAAAACAAATTGCACAATTCAAGAATGGCCTCGTATTCATGGTAGTTTCCAAAAGCGAAGTGACAACTCTTTACTCATATTCATAATGTTGCAAAAAAACACAAGTACAAGCAACCATCATCATTTATCTTGTTATCTTCGGGCCTGAAACAACAACTGCATACAGTCTGAGATAGGGCATTTGTTAAACCTGCCTCAAAAAGTACAAGTAGTATAAGTGGCTAGTTACAGATACATACGTATACAGTTAAACCAGGGAATCCCTGGTTAAACTGGCAGACTTGAAACAATAAACCACCTGTCTATGAAAACCAGGGAGGGATGGGGCTCTGAAATTGACTTCAACTTTTGTTTTCCTTTTCAAGGGAAAGATATTTTGGTTTACATAACAAGTAAAAATGCAAAATGATCTTTGGTTAATGACAGTGCATAAGATATCTGCAAAAACACCAATGAACGAGATGAAATTTTGATTTGTTACAATTAAAATTATTTAACTATTAAATAAAGACAGATCATTTTCAAAATACCACCAAACATAATCCGACTTCAAAATATCAACGATTTGATGATCGAAGCTAGGTACATGTATTTCAACTGCATGGTGCCTTGGATGTTTCTTCAAAGAATTTCAAGCGACTCAAAAGCAGTTAATAATTTCAAATTTCATAATTCATATCAATGGCATGTAGCCCTGACTTACAAAGTTGCAAATCATCTGAATCAAACTCAATTTCTCATTTAAATCAAAGTGCAAAATTTAATGATTTGAGGATTTGAGATTGATTTGGATCAACTCCAACTTTTTAGAAGACAGGGCAATTATAGTTGTACATGAGGGAATTCTTACTTGTAAAGATGAATGAGAGGGAGAATAGTTCCCTGATTTGTGCTAGTCAGAATGGCTTTATAATAGTCAAAACTGTACTTTTATAGCACATTAGATTTTATTTGAATACATAAGTACGTTAAGCAATTGGGACTGACATTCCATTTAAGTGATGGACCAGTAATATTTCTGTCAAAATTACTCAAATGAGTCAGACCATCAAATTTGCTTCATCGCATCACAACTCACAACTGCAAGGAAACTCCTTTTTTTCAAAATGTGTAAAAAGTTTCTTGCCCTCGAAATTCCTCTGAAAAACAAATGCTTTATCTTTGTCACAACAATGCAGGTATTGTCCTGTCAGCTTTAGTGACAAAGTCAACACACAACAGACAGTGTACTGTATGCCAACAGAACACTACAGACAATGGCCATATCAGCTTTGAACTACTTCCTGTTGTCCTTTTCTGAAGGTCAGCCTCACACCAAATTTTACTTCAGTTTTGACTGACAATCAAATATGGACACTCCCAAAACAAAACAAACTCTTTTTTTCAAACTGCATGTATGCGACATCAGAGCGACCTTCTTCTCATGTTTTCCAGAGTTCTAGTCCTAAATTGTCAGGGTACATTACCATTTTGAAATGTTATCGAAAAAAGGACAAGTTAAAGCAAACTGAGTGTTGGAAGAAGTTTACTTTCTCTATCTTTTATCTCTTAAAATTTTTTTATGAATTTTCCAAACTAGACAAACAACTTTTTTTTCTTTACTTGTCGGCAAATTTGCCTTGGTACAATATCATTCATACATGTATAAAATTCTAACGTCTTCCATCCTAAAGCATTTTGCAACAATTTTCTATCCTTCAAAATCAACAGGCTGTCAAAAGAAACACAAGCTTCAAATACGAAAGAAAATGAAAGTCTTTTAAAAGGCATAGTCTGTTGTTGGCTAGCAACATGTACATGTACATTGTATCTTGGCATATCACAGCAAAATAAGAAGCTGAGATTTAAACCATGTCAAAGCAAATTAAAGTACATGTATTTGTTAGAGATTATTTCAATATGTCCTCTATTCATAACATCACGTACAAAATAAACTGCAGAAGCACTTACATTTTAATATGCTTTTATTTCACTTTCATTATGTAGATTGCAGCTCTGTCAGGGTAAACTGATACTTTTCAGAGAAGGAAATTAAATGATGAGTGTCCCATGAATGCAATAGAACATGACAAATATGAACAAATCTTTTTCTTAGAGCAAGGAGATTGTTAACCTATTTATTCAATTTTTTAAGCATTTCTGGATCAAAGCAGACAATATCATAAATTTTGAGTAATATAATTTGCAAATATTTCATTGCCCGTCTCTTTTGATTCCTTCAATTGTATTTGAGATGAGAATTTTGAGCATAAAAAGCAAAATAAATACATGTACCTATGAACGGATAAGTCTAGTATCACCACACGCAAGTTTTTTCTCTATTTTATGATGAAAATATGGTTCTTTGGACTCAATACAACACATATCAACACTCTACAAATATTCAATTTCAACCTGGTGTATAAAAATGATGAAATGCATCACGTACAGTATACACTTACAAATCACATATAAAGTATCTTAACTTTTCTTAAATATTAAATAAAAAATAGTAATCTTACTTTGTACAATATTCAAAAATTATGAACTAATTAAAAAATGATGACACTTCTCAAAAGTGTCTTGAGTAGAATTAAGACAAGAAGATTTGTAACCTGTACAAAATTTTAAAGTTTTTGCTCACACATGCATGGAAAACAGTGTTTTAAAAAAACCAAGACAAAATAACGAGTGAAGACTGGACTTGGTTCAAAGGAAAAGGCCCATGTCAAGAACATACATTTTGATATAAATAGAGAGAAATATCATGAACACAAATTTACATTGGGTAGGTTTGGTGTAAAGTATGCATATATGTTACAGCCAAAACAGATATTGAAAAACTCTTCTTCGATCGCAAGCTTTTTACAAAATATTCATGTTACCTATATAAAGTGGCAATCGAACATACGAAAGCTTTCACATGGAGCAAAGTAATAAAGAACAGAAAAAGACAATTTTCACAACAAATTAAGATCCCAAACCCCACTACCGGTACACACACAAGAGCAAGAGCTCAATTTAATGAAATTATTTTTGCAACAGTGTCAATTTCGGATGGTCCATAATCAAGTCCATAAATCAGGATAGCTTGTACATGATCAAAAGTTAGAATATAAATTCCTTTGTAGAGAAGTTAAGAGAATATTTATAAAAAGGTACATGATTAGAATTAAGACAATAAGATTTGTAACCTGTACAAAATTTTCAAGTTTTGGCTAACACAAACATGGAAAACTGCATTTAAAAAAAAAGATGCAAGAAACATTATGAGTGAAGATTGGAGTGCAGTATATTATCTGTTGCAATGTCAGGCATTACTAGGGCCAGCAAACTTTTGAAATAAGTGTTTATTAGGAAAAATGGGATTCAGTGCAATGTTTTGGAAAATCAATCATGATACCTATAGATTTAATTCCTATCCACCAGGCAGGGTAATTACAAGGGAACAAACCTCCAAAGTCATTTTGCTTTGCTTTTAATTGATTCGTCCAGAATCTGGCATGCTTTTATCTCATTTCACAATTGTGAAATCTCCCATTCCTACGTGCTGCAAGCCGAAGGGGATGTGATCCATGAATTAAGTCCAATCTTAAGACCACCGGGCCTAGAAATTTTGGGATCGTGCCATCTTAGTCTTGCAGCAAGTAGGGGTAGATGACATTTTGGTGGTCAAGATTTTTAAGGATTAAATCAGCCAGATTCTGGACTACCATTTGGTTTTCTATTCGCAAAACATGAAATTATGAAGAACACAAAATATTGCAAGTTTGAATCCCAATATTACATATCATTGTGGAGAGCTTTTAAACAATACTCTCAACTCCAATCGCATAGCAAAATTGAAGTGTAGAATCAAATCATACTTTTCATGTTTCTACTTATGTAATCTTTTTAATTGAGAATGAGATGCAGCATTTTATAGTCAACCCCCCCCCCCCCCCCCGAGTTGTATGCACTTTCTACAAGTTTCAAATGAACTTACCTTAATATATGGAATTGAAATACATTCACTTTGTGTACATGTAGATTAATTTGTCTTTTATTCCCAAACAATGTACAGTATGTCGACATCTGTCCAAAATCAATATAAAAGAATATCAGTAGTGATATTAGTACTGAATAGATGCACTGCACATAGAGAGGTTTTTCAATAAAAAAAAACATAAATCACATGTATTAGATTTGAGCTTTTGTGGACCATGATCTCTGACTTTCAGAATGATAATAGTAATCTCTAGGAAATCTAGGGCCCTGTCTTAGGATCCAAATCAGTCGCAAGTCCTCTAATCAATTGCAATTTTGCAGTCTCCTATCTCTTACGTACATAGTTGCGATTGATATCAAGTCTTTGTAAGACGGGCCCTAGGAATCTATAATAGAAACTCTTTTTTTTTTCTGGTAGTGTTTAGCACATATTATGCCTCTACTCTATGGTCTTTCAAAGAACTTGTGAAATTATCACTCTAGCTGTCTCCTGCAAGTGCAACTGTTACAGGGAGACAGTGCATTCCAAGCATTAAACCTTACAAGATACCAACCCACTATAAAATGTGTATGTACATTTGAGCTGAGAGCGGCAAATATAGATCAATATAGATCAATGATTCTTCGGATCATAAAAAACAATGTCTGCTTATATTTTCAAACTAAATTATCCCTACAAATGTTATCATGATTTGGCTCAGGTTTTAACCAAAATGTTTTTCCGCTTATCGTATGTATAACCTACGATAACTGCTTTAAAGGATGAAAATAGAAAATTATTAGAAGATGCTACAAATGTACATGTACACCTGTTCTTCCACATGTGATGGTATGGTAAAGCTACTTATTTTTCCTTGGTAAACATAAACATCTCCTGGTTTGGCACATCCATACAGGACATGCACTAAAAAAGAAAGAATCACAAGTTTTTTTTTGATCACCCATAAATGCAAGTGACCACTTATCAGGAAATTAACATCATCAATTGAAGGGACCGTGTACACATAGATGAAGCACCTTGCATTTAAAACAAAGAAGCAAACAAACTAACAATAATGACTAGGTATTGTAAAATCAATTAAAAATATGGATATCTCTATTTTTGTCTACACTAGATGAGTTTCTTCTTGGTTACTATCCTCCTTCTCAACTTGATTTACAGTTTTCAATCTATCATTTTCATATTCCACAAAGTCATCAAAAAGGCTTGGCCAGGCTTCGTTGTCGTCATAGTTACTGAGATTATCTCCAATGACCTCTACAAAGTGCAGAAACATCTGCCATGTGTCTCTGGATATACCTTTGACCTGGTTCACGGTCAAGAAATTGCACCAGCGATCTAGGATAGGGGGTTGTCGGTAGTAGAAGACAAGCTTCCATAGAGGTATTGCTATCTCACATGGTAAAGTTCTCTGGCCGCCTTCAGTGTCCAGGCCAAAGCCGAATGTGTATCGATAGAGATCCTTGAACATGGCATCGTCCGTCTTCACCTCGTGTCGCAGATCAGGAAACTTGGCCTTGATGGCGTTGATTGAGTCGGCGCGTAGGGTGCGACAGCCTTGGATGAATTCAGTCCGCGTGAAGCGACACATGACGGCCGCCTGAAACTTCCACGCAATCACTAGTACTATAAAATCTTCGGGACTGACCTTGAGGTCCTGGCAGAATCGTTCAGTGCCTTCCGCCAAGATGGCATCCTCAGAGTTATCTTTATATTTTTCAAAGAGTTTGTTAGCCTTTCGCTCGGAGAAGTCCGACTTCATGGCTGAGTTTGTCTCTACACCGTTCTGTCGTGGGAACTGCTTGTGTGTGTCACTTGCAGGTCTGCTGTGAGAACCATTGTTTGAGTCCCCGGCAGGACGGAGAGGGAGGTTGCCCGCACGGACTCCGGACAAGCTGTTGTGTTGGATGTACTGAACGGGTTGGGCAGTGGAGCGGTCTATAGCTGTGGCATGCTGCGAGGACTTGGGAGGGAGTTGAGCCTTGTTGTTCTTGCCATTCTGCCTTTCCACGCTGGTTGAACCTGGGTTGCAGACGGAGAAGCACTTGCCCATGAGGGTGGCTGGGTGTGTGGTGCCGGGCAAGATAGCCTGGGGACCATAGGTGGACACTGGGTTGGTCTGGTTTGAACCCGTCACAGAGAGGAGAAGTCCCTCAAATAATCAACATCAGGAAGGAAGGACCTGAGGAAATACAAGAAGGCAAAGAAAAGAAATATTTTTAACAACCAATACAACCTAAAGCCACTTCACATATTAATGCAACTTGACACTGAACTATTAATTGAAAAACAAGCTTCAATTTTAAAATTTGGAGGTAAAACTGAATTCGGTACGTAAATTTGTATCTGTAAACCCTCCAGAATAGATGGGCTAAAAATATTTGAACAATGAAAGGGCATACAATATGGACAAGTACATGTAACTGTACACAAGTGTACAGTGTATGACCATGTTATTTATTGTAGCTACATGTACAACATATGCTATGTGCTACTAAAAATTACTGTACCGGTATACATGTACATGTTTATTATATGTACCTTCATTTAAGGGACATTACATTTATATTCTGACAACAACAAAAAAATAATTAATTTGCCCTCCAACTACAATGAGGCACAAATTTGCATTGATTTCCATGCAATACTTTGTACATGTACGTGTATGCATCGAGTTGGTTCATGTGGTACAGTATGTAGTCATCAAGACCACATGCGTGGAAGTGGTTAACCTCAACATTGGGATTCGGGTATGGAGAAAGACTCAAAACCAGCATTCTCATAATTGTAAAAGCATGTCAATTCTATACACACTTTCTGCAAACAAATAAACTTCTTTCCAATCTGAATTTGTGCATTAATTTCTGAGATTAATAATCATCCATGTGTACTTTTCTCAACTCTAAATTATCCCTCGTACACTTCTTCAAATTGGGAGAATTAAGGCAAATGCCACATTAAGGCAGTGAATAACCTGAACTAATATTTTTGTACCATTATGCTGTGCAAATTCAGAATCTTTTACTTATTTGTTTGATCGTACGTGTAGTCCAATTTGTTATACCTTTCTGAGGCAATGGAGAGATAGTATTTCTCTCTTGGATTTAATCTAAGGGGTCAAGTTGAGGCTGTGTTTTGATAGAGCACGACAGCTAAAAACCTGTACAAATACAGAGATCACTTTGTGACAGTTCGACAACCAATATGTGCGCAGCAAATGTGAATCTTTGACTTCTGCGTACATGTCAAAAATGAAAAAGAATACTACATGTAGTACTTCAGTTTTTAAAAAAATATTTAAAAAATAAATAAATAAGTGGAGAGGAACACGTGCCCCTCCAAATCCCCACCCAGTATTTTCAGTCAATGATGTAGGTAAAGTGACTTGGTAACATTGTTGAAGTTTGATGAAAAAAAATTGCCTAATTTTTGTATAAAATGTTACTTACATGTACTATATTCCTTCTACTATACTAACCCTCTGACATGCCAACAATCCTAAACAAAGATATCTATGGTTTTCTTTGAAGGCATCGATGTACGACACCCTCTAACAGTGATTAACAGTAAATTCTCCCAACCATTTTTGAATTCTCCCAACCGTTTTTCCATGACAAAAAGACATAAAACAGGCTTTAAAAAATCTGTCAACATCTAAATATCTGGAATGGAATGTAGAGCCATTTTAATGCTTTGTGACGATTTCCATTCACCTAAAATGTAATTAAATTGTAATAATATTGTTGGGACTTGAGAGAATTAAGGAATCAATCAGATCAGTTTTTTCCCAATTTGTACCGTGAATAATGGTCCGTTTTCACTCAAATTTTCAGATTATCTTTAATTGTACATCTAGCATTGAAGACGTCACTACCCTAGCACCACTATCTCTCATCGGAACAATAATACCAAGTCCCTGGCCTATTGTTCAAAAACTGTGATTTTTTTTCTAAAAAAAATTAGTTAGGTTTTTTATAGTACAGTAATACTAGCCCATTATTTGATTACTGGTACACTGCACGTGCCCAAACATATACATGTAGTACGTATAGTATGTATACAGCACAAACTTCTGTTTGCTCTAAAAATTCATGAACAGATTTTACCCCCCGAAAAGATCCAAAAACACAAATTTACATACAAATTCCAAATCCAGATGTAAATTCAACCTAGATTCCTCAGATTGGTCCGAAGGCAAATACCACAAAAGTAAACAATGCTTCTCCAAATTCATTCACAAAAACGTATGACAATATTAAGTTTTTCTATTTTAGACCTAGGGCTGCACATAAATCTGAGGTTCCAATGTTGAATGATCCTAAATATAGCCATGCCCATGAGTCATGTTATATTGAATTACTATAATTTCAAATCAAAGGATTTGTATTTTCCTCACACCCCTCCCCCTCCCTCTCCATCTCCATCTCTATCTCTCCCCTTTTTCTTCTCCCTCTCACACCCTCCCCTCCCCAAAACCTCGAGCCTCTCTTCTTCAGCTACATTTACATTGTTTTTGCTCCCACTTTCAAGTGGAAACAACATCCACAACAAACAAACAAACTGAAAATTAGCTACACAAAATGTATCATACATGAACAAGTGTAATAAAATAGAGCACAAATATATCATTCATTTTATGGAAGGCATTTATTGGGAAATTCCCAATACCTCTCTGTGGAGGGCCAGAAAGGCACGACACTGTTAAACTCACATACTTTTCAATTCTGGCTCTCAACACACGGTCTACAGGTGAAGATTATAAACTACCCTGCAACCAATCCTTCTGCCTAGAATGCATTGATAGTAAAATTTTATTTGAACATGTAATTTTGGTCCTCAAAATACAAATACAAGAAATAAATGGGGTGATTCCATTTTAATGTGCTCAGACCCGAGAAAAACAGGAGTGATTGAAACACTGTATACATACATGTATCTTATTCACAGCAGGAAGGCATAAATACACTCTCCATTTCTGCCCATCACTGGATATTTAAAGTAAGCCTACATGTACATGCTAATGCATAGCGTACGTCAATGCCCGGTTCCTGCCTCCATCAAATGGCAATAATTTACCTCTACAAGTATCATTTCAAACTCCCCATTATGCTTCTCATCCATGTCTCCGTAATACAATCAATTTGCGTCGATTCTCCCTTGCATGTTTCCATGCAGAGCAGCCTTCATGTACAAATGGCAGGCAGCAAAGTGAGAGAGAGATGCGGTTATGTTTTCATACCCGCCTCCCACTTTCTCACGTTTTCTCCCACATACTCGGTCCTTACACTTGATTAATTAGTAAGTGATGAAAGTGTATGTTCACCATATTGATGTACGTATACACTGATGTTTCAACTGTGATCCATTGAGTGGTTGAGTGACTCGACTTGATTTTTTTAAACAACCTGTACAGTGTATCATGTATCATGAATCACTTCAATGGCATAAAATGGCTTTTTCCTTTTTGTCATGAATATTTGACATTTTTGAATGATAATGTAATATATTGCACATTGTTGAGATGAAAGACTTAGTTCATGTACATTATATTGCAAATGTATTACCGGCATACATTTATAATGAGGAATTTGGAAGATGTTTCTTCAAATTAATCGCTTGAAACAACATCTTGAATTTCAATAAAAAAGAATCTCTTTAGGATGAAAAAGATGGGCTATGAATCTACTGGTATATAAAACGTCATGTTAAAGATAAAGTTGAGTTCTGGTCATGGGATTGCATTGTGAAAGAAACGGTGTGGAATCTATCAGAAAAGGTTGATCTTCTAGTATATAAGTATTCGTGTGTATTGCAAGGTTCTGGAATCATCAAAATGATAAGAAATTCGGCCAAATCTTGGCAAAGTTACAAGCACTGTACACAGAATGATGTACATGTGACTACACGAGCACATGGCGAAAAAAACCCCCCCCCCCCCCTCCCCCGATTTTTAACGTATTTTAAGTCATATTTAGAATATGAAGGCATTTGTAGAGCCATGCTTTTCAAGGAACATGTTTAATATGATGTTCTTCCACCCTTGCATAATAACAATGATAACGCTCACAAATTATGTTTTACCTCTTCCCAAAACTCAACCTTCTCTTTATGGGGTATAGTATCGCTCATATAAACCCTCCCCTTTGGTACTTTTTATAAGCAAACCCCTCCCCCCTTTGTTTTGTTTTTTAAGCAAACCACCTCTTTTTATTTTTTATTTTTTAATTTGTTTTTA